>JARJDR010009491.1:0-41673 GCA_030264135.1 Myllaena sp. GC000078 | reverse complement strand
TTATCGAACTGTTTAATTATCCAACGTGGCGGTGGGCATTGATTTTTGTGCGCTGCGCATGAAAATAAAAATAGAAAAATAGCATTTTTTCGAGCGACATATTGAAAATTCGTTGCATTTGCGTTTGCACCCTCGTGTTAAAGGATATACACTACCAAACATCGCCACCGCCGCCGGGGGGATCCGCGCTGCTCGCTGCCCGCGATAAGATCTTAATTATGAGTAAAACGCGTTATCTGGCAGGCTGCACGATGCGTGTTTTTATAACGACGACGACACCGTTTTCCCCGCACTGCTACCATGTACATTGCACTCCTGCCCGAACGAGCAATGTCATAATGTTGTTGGGTTGTCGAGGGAGGAAGTAAATGTGCCATGCATTACTACTGTTCGATATTAGCTACCTACCACATACCACAGTATTCACCCCGCTGTGCGGAAGTGACGTTATTAAAAAACAAACTAAATGAAAGCCCACTACATATTTCCATATCTTACAAAAGCGTAATTAGGCAAATTACGAAAAATCCCTCTAAAGCAAATGTTATTAATTAAATTATACGGCTGTTGTTTCTGCCTTGCGCAACCCAAGAGCATTCCATTATGGATGCAGCGCTCGATTTGGAAGCTTGCTCACTGCGCTGAGATGATGATGATGTTGATGATGGTGATGATGAGTGATTTGTTCGCATCGGTTTCTCACACTCCTCTTCTCGATCGTGATGAATTCTTTTTTGTTCCGCGCAGCTTTCAACACACGCCCCGGTTATATGCTTATCGGCGCGCAGTCGACTGCTAATCGATCGAAAAACACCGCCATTAATATTACAAATACCGATGCGCAGCATCTCCAACACCTGGGCATCTGCCTCAGCCACCACCAATTAACACGTGATGCAACAGTTTTATTTTGTTCAATCGCATCTGAATTGTAAAACAGAGCCAAAAAAATACAGCAGCCATAAATAAAGTTAAAAGTTAAAAGTTGTTTCGCGAGAGAGCAAGCGCTAAAAAAACGATAATTACATGCCTATGAAACTATAAAACTCAACGCATTCGTTCGTTCGTTTATTTACCATGCTAGATAGTTGTAATATATGTGTATGTGTTGTATATGTATTATAGCATGAATATTCAGCACAACTTTAATCTCTTGCGCATCGTGCAAAAAACAACAACCACTCGTAAAAATCATCGTTGAATAATAATAATAATAAAAACGGCATCGTTTAGCACGTTGTGTGCGCCCAATCATAATCTATGCCGGCCATTAACACTCTCGCGTTCGTGTTTTTCGAATGTTTGTAATGAATTTTTCTAACGCCTCTCTGGCTGCAGTCCGCCTCCTGCGCAATCAGCATCTCTCTATCCCATCCCATCCCATCCCGCGTGTCTCTCGTTTGGTTCGCATCGGTAAACGAGCCGCGCGCGCGCGAGCAGGAATCGAAACGTGGAATCGAAAAACGCCTATTTATTTCGCTCGGCCAGCGCAAGCGAACGAACGAACGAACGAACGCGATCGATCTGTGGCGCGCGCATAAAACACATGCCACACAACACACAACACACAGCGCGCGCATTGGGTATACATATACCTACGTAAAACTTATAAATCCATTGGGCCCCAGCTACATACCTACGTATCTTGATCGCACGCCGGGTTTATAAATAAAACGCTTCGGGTGCCTAATTGCGAACGAACGAACGAACGCTCTCCGCAGCCAGAGCGCGATGAAGGAGGAGAGCGCGCGCGAAGCTGCATGCATCGCTCGGATGCTCACGCCTTGTTCGTGAATGCCCCGCGCTGAATGCAATAAACGTCCGATAAGTACCTCGCGACAAAAATAACTTATGGTCGAATGGTGCTGAGGAGGAGAACGCGGAGGAGGAGGAGGAGAAGGAGGAGGAAGCAACCAAGGAACGAGTTAAAGGTAAAGAAGAAGAAGAAGTAGAAGGAAGGATCACGATTGGTCCAGCGACAGACGCAGCATCCATGCTGCGCTGGGAGGAGCACGGCACGCACGGCTTATCAACGCCGCTAACAAGGTGTGCGCCCGCGCACCAATCGCAAGATTCGTGGAAATTGCAACACCAACACCGCCAATTTTCAATTTCAATTAGTAATGAATGACACTTTCCCACGGCAAAGGGTTGCGTTTGGTGGTAATATCGCTAATGAGAACTAGGTACGATGATGATGATGATGACCGTTGGCCCCTAATTCGGGCACCTGCTCCATCATGCTTGAGCTGTTTCTCTTCCCGGACGGTCGACGGTGACGACGACGACGACACCAGCGCGCGAAAGAGTTCAAACTGCCTTCGCAGAGGTAGCATCTGCTTCCTTCCGGCTTCGGGCGCGGCAGCAAGCAGCAGAAGCAGCGGGGAGCTTATCGCGCATTGAGATCTCCCTGCTCTGGCTGGTGGCTCGCGCGCGAGTGCGCCGCGCGAGCGATCGCGATCGCTATCTCCGCCACACATCGCCCCGGCCAGAGGAGGAGGTCGTGTAGTAATTAGACCGCAGACCGTCTTCGCCTCTGACCGTTACACACGCGCCCTAAAGAGATGATATACTACTTCTTCCATCGAACACACAACTTAGGGTGTTTCAATTTTGCATTTTGCACTATCAAGTTGGTTAACTTCCCATGTAAAGTAATCCACCCACAAACAATTCGGTATCATGGAATTAGAGGTAATCTGAGTGTGCGTTGTGTGTGTGTGAGTGGGTGTGTAATTTCACTTCATGTTCGTCGGCGGGTATAAAATCAGTGACCATTCGAAAATTCTTATTTAATTGCTTTGCTTTGCTTTGCGCGCGGTCGCTCGCTCGCTCGCTCGCAGAGAAAAAGAAAAGCACTTAAATCTGGATGAGCTTTGTTCAAAAGAGCCACACTCGTATGTGTTTAACAGCACAAAGAGAATAAATCTCGAGACGTCTTAATTACTTACGCCCGTTCGTTCGTTCGTTCATTCGTTCGTTCCTTCGCTCACTCGTTGCCGTTGAACCTCGGCGGCGATTATTACCGACGAATGTGTGTAAACAATGAAAACGAAGCCGCGGAGGAGGCGTAATGCCAAGTGACCCTCGTAAAAATGGCGCGCACATATTTTACGCGGCAGCGGCATCTTATATTCGAATTTCCATAAAACGCATAAAAACACTGCTGCTGCTGCTGTGAGGCAGACGGGCTCTGGCATAAATTATGATCGAGATTAGATTAGAGATGGCTTATCGACGTTTAGCTGCATATTTTTTGCCACCGCTGATGAATTATCACACCTGTGTGCTTTGTTTAAAGCAGGAACTCGGATTTCAGCACTTCAACGAAGGTGTGTTTATTCTAGTTTGAAAATCATCATTGATTTTACGATCGAATCCATATCAAGAAGATGTTGTTGTATTCATAGCAAACTCTTGTTATGCATGTACTTGTTGTTGTTGGGGGGGTGGGCGAAGCGGGGAAGGGGATGGTATTATTCGGTTTGGTTGTCGTGCGAGCGCGCAATATTCGTTGTGGGGTAACGTTAAACGCAGCGCGCCGCATTATATTAACAGCGCACGCGAATTACCGATCGGGGGGAGTGCGGGGAGGAAGGGCGACGCGGCGAGGAAGCTAAAGCCAGCAAACAAATGCTTGTTCACGCGAAACAACCGCCACTTAGTTGGTACCAGCGCCCGGCGCCTCCACCAAACCATCGTAAAATCAAATTGCCCCGGATTATCAAAGAGGATGATGCGTTGCGATCCGTCGCCAGTAATTGAGCATGAAATTATTGATAACGGCGCGCAACTGGGTTAAGTCACCATCAGGCCTTGAGACGCGACGCGACGCACAACCGCCAACAAAAGAAGGTGGCGCGCAAAAGATAAGAACGAAATTTATCGCGTTTATAACGCGTTGGAGGAAACTAATTGCTGATCGGCGCTGGGCGATTGCGTATTTGCCAACTTTTACAATTTACACTCGTTTTTATTGCCGTTAATCACTCTCTGTCTCGCTTTCTTTCCTCTTCGCATGCCGTGGAATAATTGAAAAATACCTAAATAGGCATAATTTGCTATCCAAAGTGTTGTGATTTTCACACGCCTAAGATAATCATTTTTCATAAACGTCGCCGTTGATAACGAGAAATAATTCTAAAGTGTAAGCCTAACAAATATCCGTTATCAAGGGGAAAAGTGTTACTTATGGGCCAACGAGCATAATTATATACACATATACAGCGCGATAAAAGGGGAGCAACATCGATAAATTAAACGCGAGATGTCCAAGAAAATTCTATAAATTTCCCAACCGCCCCCGCGCGCGCCCTAGCAGTAAAAATATGGAAATGAACACAACAAGAATTCCCGTGGCTTATAAATTTTATAAAAAAATTATGAAACGCAACTTTGCACGCTATTTAATTTATGATCGGGAAGCAGGTAATCCCAAGCAAATATTAAACGCTCGCTTTTCCTTTCCTGCCCTCCGCACGTATAATTAATACGTTATCGAAATGTTGCTAACGAATGCTATGTGATTATTATAAAGTACGCAATACCGCATGTTTCAGAATGTTGCGGCAAACACGTAGCGTAGCAATGGTGGCATTCTTGTTCGCTCGGTGGCTCTTGGGAAACAATGACAACATGTCGTGGCGGTGGAAAAAAAAGTGTTATAAGGTCATAGGAATTTTTCACTCGCGTTGTGTGCCGTGCGCGCCTAGCTAACATGCAACAACCGTCGGATTGGACGGCGACGCGAACGACGGACGGGCGGATGGATGGATGGATGGAAAAGCTCACGCAATAATTCATATTGTGTTAGGTTGTAAAATTGCGAATGCACACGAAACCCCTCAGTCGTGTATGTAGTGCTTCAATGCGACTGAATATTTATAATAAAAATAATAAAATACAAGACGATATTTTAATATATGTACGCGGTGACTGCTGCTGCTGCTGTTGGTGGTTTTGGATGAAATAAATAAGCCCTTATCGCGTGCGCATCGCGCATCGCATATAAATTTTTTGACAAACCTCTTTCGAAAACAATCCAATTATTAGCATTACAAATTTGTCTCCTCTCTTCTCCTCTCTGTCGCTGTTGTTTGTTTTTCGATTCGTTGGTGATTTCCATCCCCGATTTTTTTCACGTTAAAACGTTGTTTTCATCGTTAGATTCAACACCAAACGCTTTTTGTTCGAGCCGAGACAATAGGCTATGTATCTATCTACAAATTACATTATGAATCATCCAATCAGAAACGTATTGTTTTCGTATATGCCCCGGCTTTTTGCGAGGATAGAATGAATCCACTATCACAACACGCACACGATGAAAAATATTAACTAAACAATCCCATTTGAATCATCATCGGAGGCGAGAGCAGATTGAATATTTATCTGTTCGTCAAGTCGACAAAACACAGCCAGCGGCCGGGGAGGAAATTCATTCGTCCGTGATCGAAAATATCATCCGCGAACGCCAATCCCAAAATGCTCACTCACAATGGCGACGAGTTAATTAATAAATATCGATGGTGGCGCGTTAATTGGAAAATGCAAATCGCCGACGCGCCGCGGCGACGGGGGTGGAAAGGAAAAGAATTGCCGGGGCGCATTAATAAAATTTGACTTTTTCTGATTAATGATCATTGCATTGCACGCCTCATGATGAATTGCTCTTCATTTGCTTAACCATAACCTGATTTGACACAATCTGCGCTTTTGTCTCACAAACGCGTGAACCATGAAATGCACCAAGCAACCCAACCAAAGAGTGCGTAACGCTGCGCAAGATGACTTGGGTAAGCGCATATGTGTGTGCTACTTACTACTTAGCACCCGGCTATTGTTAAATTGCGATTAGAATAAATACTATCAAAACGCAATAAAACACGAAATGACAATGAACGCGGGCGTCGAGAACAACGCCAGCGCGTCAATTAGTCGGCAATAACTTCATTTACGCAGAAATTATTACCCATTGTCATTGCGCTTGCGCTTGCGGGGGAGAAGAGGTGTCATTCGCGCATATGCGCATACTTACAATAATTAGAACTCATTGCGATTGCGCGCATTCGCGATTGTTGACTGCTCCCGTGCGCTCGATGAAGCCATAACTCTGCACAACATGCAGCAACAAAAGACAATTAATAAAATGGCCGGTTGCATCTTGTGCGCAATGCAGTTGTCGATTGCATCAAAAAACGCAATGCAATCCATCTATGTAGCACAAGACATGTAAAACTAAAAAGCTATGCAAAGCTGACGCGAGTGAAGAAAAAATACAATGCGCATCGCTTGATTTGTGTGTGCCACCGACCAATGGCAAAGAGAATAATCATCGTCGCGCACTTACCACTCTTCTCTCGCTTTGCGACACAAACAGCCCAGCAAGCACACACAATCGGTGTGCGCCCATTGTGTCCGCCGCTTCTTTTCCTTTGTTTCTGCGCGCATGCAATGCCAAACGTACTCGAATCCGAGAACCATTGCATGCATCGCGTGCACAACGTGCACAAAACACGGGTGGAAAATGATCGAACAGACAATCGATCGTCAAATCACATTTGCAGATTTGTCACCATGCATCGGGGTGCTACGGGGTGCTCCAAAAACAAACCGGCCCGAAAAACGGAAGGCGCGCAAAAGAAACGACAGCTAACGGATATCCACGCGCGCAGCCGTATGCTAATGAATGTGGCTGCGTATAAATTAATATGTTGTTCGCATGCATATATGCAGCGCTGTGCTGGCGTCGCGCAGAAACAATGGAATAAGCGCACTCACACACACGACGCGCGCTCGCGCGCATATCGAGGTGGAGGAGACGCGAAGAGGCGACGCGTGACCCGGGCCGGTAATAATTTTTCCTTCTCTCGCGCGAGTTAGTCAAGTACGAAGATCGCTAGATAACGAACTGCCTTGCGCTCGCCCGCGCCACAACGTTGAAATTAACACCGACGCAACCGCTGGTTTGCTGGTTGCTTTTCCGCTTCCTTTGCGTTTGTGGAAATTTTCAAACACACACCAACAGTGTTGTTCTTGTTGTTGTTTTCTTTTTTGCTTCTAAATGTTTTCATTAGAATTATCGAAAGTAAGTTGCGGCAGGTAATGATGATCATTGAAATAATTCGGTAGGGTAAAAATGGCGGCTTACGATGTGATTGATGATGATTGATTACGAAATTATTATAAGTAGAGCGGGCGCGCGCGCGCAAGCTCGATTATTA
Source organism: Myllaena sp. GC000078 (assembly GCA_030264135.1). Classification (NCBI taxonomy): domain Eukaryota; kingdom Metazoa; phylum Arthropoda; class Insecta; order Coleoptera; family Staphylinidae; genus Myllaena; species Myllaena sp. GC000078. The sequence goes on along the minus strand of JARJDR010009491.1, from coordinate 34,450 downwards.
TAATTTGAGTAAATGAGAGATTACCGATCGCAATCGCCACGATGATGTAGCCTGCGCGCCTGCACGCCTGCACGGAAAAGAGTTGAGTTGTCCAGCATCGATCTCCATTCGCGACGATTTATTGGGTGTTTCTGATTGGTCACTTAAATAACTCCTCTTAAATTGCCAAGTGGTAAGTAAGTAAGTAAGCAAAAACGAAATTGCGTTCGTTATGAGGTCAAAAGCCATTTCACAATTAGCACGGAAGTGTTCAACAAACACCGAGGCGTTTTCTATTTTTTTTTTTTGTAATAGCTACCAATGCAATGTACTTGTATGTACCTTTTATGTTTTCGTGTGTAATACGGGCTCATTAGTACATCCGCGCTTTTGTTATTCCGTGAATTAATGTCAGCAGCGCTGGCTTTGCGTAATTTTGAAATCTCTCATTATTTATGATGTCAATTATGGTGATTTATAATAACATAATCGATATTAAACGATTGCCGAAAACGACGAAAAGACGATGATATTAAATTCAAGGTGTGCTTATGAATTTAGATAGGTACATTGTGAATGTTTACAGCGGCAGCAAAAGGGGATGTCAATATGCGTGGTAGCGGCCTCCTTTAATAATCGCCAATAAAAATTTGTTACGAGCCGAGCGTGTGCGCGAAAAGAAATTAGAAATTATCTTATCGCCCACCGCCACCCAACAAAGATTTTTCTATTCGAATGATTTTCCAAGGATATTAATATGTTGCTTGCCATCCAAGCATTTTATTATTACCTTACTAAATATTTAGTTACGCAATTGTAGCTTTGCGCATTAATTAATAATTCGTAGTCGCCGCCAATGTGTAGCACCAGCATGTTTATGCTAAGTGCTTCTGCCTTCCTTTTTTTTGCATCTAATTTAATCACTTCTGAATACCGCGGATGGTAAAGATGGTAATTTCACATCGCGACCGCATCATGTTTGTGTGCTTTACATGAATTTCAAATTTAGATTGCGATCGCAGCAGCAGCAAGCCATACCGTTTCGGAACTGATTCATCTATCACTCATCCCTTGCAGGCAAGGCAGTAAGAAGTAATTGCGCGCACATTCTTTAAGTAATTTTATTATAAAATAAAACGCGATTAATATTTCTTGTTACCCGTGAGAGATACAGGCAGAGAGCGAGAGAGAGAATGAACACAACAGCGCTGCGTAAAATAAAATTAAAAAGCGTGAGGCTGAGAAATCGATCGCATAAATCAAAATCCAATCGCGTATCTCACCGCCCAGTCGATATATCTTCAGCCTCAGAGCACCACAGAGCGGGCTGGAACGATATTGAACTTTTCCAATCCTCCTCCCCCTTTTTTCACCCGTTTCTCACCAACTATGATATTGCTCCGGCCCGACCGGCGCGCGCTCTCCGCGCAATGGGATCCGGGTGTGATTTGTGATTGTTTTACATTACGCGCGTGGCCTTTTGTCCGGTTTTTCGATTTCGGTCCGGCGCGGCGGCGCGGGCAAATCCCTCCGCACCGATTCCCTTCCGCTACATAAAATCGAAATTACTTGCCCGGCCCCGGCGACAGAGATTACCGTTAACGGCAGCGAAATAAAAGCGCGCTGGCAGAAAATGGAAAATATGTTTCGGTGTCCAGCGGGGGCAAAGCGATAACGATAATCGCCCTCCCGCTTTTCTTAGATCCTCCTTCACCTCCTTCGACGCTGGCGCCTTCAAGCTTACTTATTATTCCAGCGTGAGCATCCCTAAATCTAACTCGTGTAGCAAGGATTTGTTGCAAACCACTTGCAATGCATAAATAATAACAAGTATACAGCATACCGATTACGGTCGGAGAACAAAGTAGAGAATTTCTTTCTGATTTAATATTTGTATAATATGTATTTGTATGCTATAGTTATAGACGAAGAGAGAGTTGCAGCATCACGATCACGACCACGGCTGGCTGGCGCGCGGCTGTACGAACATCAACGGGTTCATAACTCGTGCACTGCGCATTCCGATCATGATCGTATGTATTTGAATAAGTATGGAAAACGCACATCGGCTGCTGCACTATTATTCCGAGGGAGAATTATACGTAATAAAATTGATGTGATATAAATGAATTGTGCTGGGATGCGATTCCAGGAATTGGTCCGAATCCTTGTTGTGGGTGTGCATTTTAAGTTTCCACTTGCCGGCTGCGCGGCTGCTTTTCATTATCAACCGCATCGTGGCAAAGGAGGCGCGTCCCGATAATTCTCTCATTGCTTTCGGCAATCAAAAAAAAAAAACACAACACAACGCGTATGATGTTGGTTGATCATCATAAATAAGCAACGGAGGAGGCTATTTTTTCCCTGGGCTGAAGAAGAGAGGGCGGTCACCTTGCGCGAGAAGCACCTGGCTCCAAACGCCCCCAATGCTACATAGAAGCATAATATTTATATTTACATCTGTTTTAAATACTTACGATTTGTATATTTTGCCAAATCAAGAACAAGTTTAATTGGTGGGTTTGATGCTGAGAAAATAAAAAGAAGAAGAAGAAAAAGAGGAGGAGAAGATGGATATGTCCAGTGGACCAGGGAGGAGGAGGCGGCGGAGGAGGTAAGTAATTAAAAGCGCGTTTCTCGGAAGTGTTGTGCTGGCTGGCTGGGCGCTGCCGCATTGACACCTTCGTGTGGCCATTGTTAACGATCACGCGCACACTTCTTCTTCTTCTTCTTCTACGTCTTCCACTGCTCTTGCTGCTTTGCTGCTGCTGGTGAAGCCTTTCGGTGAATTCGAGAAGAGATATATTGGAATCGATGCGAGAGGTGGATATAAAAAGCGACGCAAACCCCGTCCGCGAATGTTATCTGTCGCTTTGCATCTGCTTCTTCGCCTTCTTCTTCACTACCACAATTCGGGTGGTAGTTGGTTGGTTGGGATCGTGAGCGCAGCCAGCGTGCGGTATAACGAGGTGGATATGCGCGCCTCATTTGTTTATCTCTCCCTGGTGGGTTATATGCCCAGTGCATACGTTCCGCGACGACGACGACGACTTGCGACTTGCGACTTATTATCGTTGAAATAACGATTGCCCGGTTTCTCTCTTTTCGCCAACAAGGTGGAAATCGTGTGCATCTCGGCCAATAACATATGTACGACAATACAATTCAACCACAAACGCATGCGTGAAACCAACGCTCCGGTTGTTGGTTGTTGCTGGTGGTTGTGTTGTTCATTATTCGATTATTTGTTTTTGAAAACGTCGTGCGAGCTTTTTCCCAACCTAATACGCGGTTGGAATGTGAAGCAGCTTACAGGTAATTTATAAGGCGATAATTAAAAGTTATGAAAATTAGTAGCGACATCCTCATTTGCATAATATTATACATAAACGCTGCTTGTTATATCCATCCGTCACGTGTAAATCTCACACCGATGGCATGCCATGATAGTTAATTGATCCGAAAACGTAGCGATTTCCTACTGGCTACTGCTCACCAACCAACCTACATCATCTTGCATCCCGAGATAAATCTTGATAGAAAGAAGTGGAGATGAGGATCTCGCTCTCGGTAGCCGAATACGAATTCGGTTTTTTTACTCCCATTTGACACGACTTGTGCTACACTACACGGTGCGTATGCTAATTAGATGGGCAATTAATTGAATTTGTTGCTGGAAATAATTCTCTTTTGCGTCTTCTTGTAACGCGCGGATGTCATACATACACGTCGGGGTGAGGTGACGTTATTATATTGTACTATGCGTGGCTCGTGACAGCCGTGAAATTACAATGTTCGAGCCGCACACCGAACGAACGAACGAACGGAATCGATTGAACAACCAACGGACCAAACAACGATAATCACGTCCATGGCAGCGCGGGTTGGTGCCCATGTGCCCATCAACCATTCCAACTATACCATACCTACACGAGTATAGGTGCCCTAAGTAAATTAATACAATGATCGTGCACTTAGCACAATCCCATTTCGAAGTGAAATCCCCGCGGAGCGAGATGACTGACGCATATGCTCGTTTTAGTTTTTTTTTATGTTTTCGATTCGATGGCCAGGCGTGCGCCCGCGTTTATTGGCTTTAAATTGCCTCTTTATACACATACAAAACGCTCGCTTTTCATGCGTCGAACGAGCCCGGCAAGCAAGGCAAGCAAGCAAGCAAGTGTAGTGTGTGATGTATGAGAGCACGGTCATCGCGATGATTATGAAAAGATGATGATGTGAAAGAAAGAGCATCGAGGGGTGTTTCCATTATGCGTTCATTACGGGTGTGAAATTTTGATTAGGCGTCGCGTTTTACGCCTGCCTGCCTGGAGGATGACGGCGCGCATCTCAATCAAAGCACAACGATGCTTCAGTAAGTATTTATATTTGGTGCAAATGATTAATTTGAAACTGATTGGAAATCATACACAATCGAAACAATGCAATTGAACCGTGGATATCAATAGCATTTCGCGGCTTTATTTACAATCGCAGCGAAATTGAATTAACTCAATCTTAATTGACATCGCGCACGACAATCGACAATCGTCTCGCATTTTTTCCTATTTTCAGCGCGCAAACTTTGCGCCATGGAGTGAAAAGGACATGCAACCGCTCTTCAAATAAAACTCACCCGTATAGATTGCTATCAAAGAAATAATTTTCTTCAGGGGATTCATTCACGGATTGAAGGAGAAAAAAATCAATTTCTTACACAAGAGGGTAAAATATCAATCAAATGGACTTACTTTTGAATTCGTCGTCCTCTGCTGCTGTTGTTGACCCTCTCAACGGTCATCCCAAACGCATCGAGGCGTTCAGAAGCCAAAAACCCCCCGCACACACTCGAATACACCGGATTCTTGTTAGCCTAAATCCGAAGTGATCGCGACAAATCAACTGGCAAATTACCTCTTCTTTGGTCCGCCTGAGCTTTTCTCAAGTAATGCGATGGAATTCAATAACCATTCCGCGTTGACAATGCGCAAATAATACGTTATTACGTTGGAAGCGCGCGCGCGCGTGCATCATCACGAAATTACCTCGGCATTGCATGTGTGCTATTTGAGAGAACGGAGAAATGATAATTTTATGATGATCGGCGACGGCGACGGCGACGTCCGGCAGCAGCACCCCGATCGGCAGGTGCCCGACTAATTAGATTCAGGTGTGACGCACACACGCGCAAACACGCGCGAACGCACTTTCGTCTTCCGCGTTTGTTCGTTGGTACATAACTTAATAAGAGAGCCAGTGTTTTTCAAACCTACCTTATTGGGCGCATACGTCTTCTGCGTCTGGCTTGCAGCGAAGATTCGTTACATCAGGCTGTGAATTTATTTTCACGTACGTACGCACGCGCCACGTCGCATGTGTAACTTAAGTCGCGTGCGCCGGCAGCTGAGAGCACCACCGTCCGATTCACCTGCTCCGCAACCGTTTCTTTCTTCGCACGAAACCAAACTTCTTCCGTATTTTGTCGGCAATCAGCCTCTCCACCCGGGACGCCGGTTAATCATGTAATTACATTATTACGCGTCTGGGTCCGGTTCACCAACCACCAACAACCAGTGAACAAATGATAAGAGAAACGATCTGTAAAACACACATGAATTGTCGAGTGTCGAATGCAGAGCGTACTTTTAAATATTATTTATTTATGTATCACACAAAGAGCATATACATACATCAAGTTTTATTTACAAATTGTAATTATTTATCGATTTCCTTGTTGCCCCAATGCCGTCGTCCTCCGGTGTCCGGTTGAGTGTTCCTTGCGTAAATCACAATTATCAATGTGGCGCGCTGGGTGGGTAATTTTATTCGTTTTGAAATTGCTCTCCTCCATCGCCGTCGATTCGCCGTTGATTGATCGATCAATCAACGCTCAATCGATCGATTTAATTTACATATTATTGCGCATTAAATAATTATTTAAATTAATATGTATAATAATCATTTGTACTATATAAATATAAGCCACCGATTCAAAACGAATAAAATCCATCATGCGCGTGCGTAATATAAAACATTTGAACTTATAGGTATTATAGAAAAATCATCTCTGCCAAAGAACAAACACAGTCTTGACTGAAAATTCCTGCTTGCATCAATTGCGATTGATTTTCAATGATAATTCGTTAGCGCACTCAATCGTCGTAATTATTAGAGCGCGCGCGCGCGCCCCGTTTGATCCTGATCAATTTCAATTCGGCGGCACCAATGCAGAGAGAGAGCACTAATAAAATTGAAGTGGCGGCGACATAAATATCATTGCACATCGTTTACTTTTCTTCGTATCGAAAATCAACCGGTCTTTGAATGATTAATATCGGTATTGTATGTACAAGTGTGAAATTATTGTTGTTTCCATGCGATTAGAACACATGGATTGATTAAAAATGCTCCTTAAAACAACCTCCTCCTCCTCCTCCTTATCCTCTTCTTCGTGGCGCTCTGCATATAACTAACATCTATTTACAATGTTACAATTCTTACAACCTCTCTTCCTTTCCATCCTCATCGTCATCATTGTGTGTTGTGTTTAAGTGTGTGTGAATGTGTTTTTGTTATATCATTGAATTAATTTAAAAACTTCGCTTATACATTACATACGTCTTTATAATTTATAATTTAATATAATTATTTCATATATAATTCCTATATTTTGCATGCTGAAACCCATGCATTTTCTCAATCGCCTCTCTCGTTTCATATAATATTCATCATCAATATTGTATTTGTTTGTACTTACATTATTTATCAATTTTTACACATCGCGAGCGATTAGAACCAAAAGATCGATCGACGTGTGGGGGGAAAGTGGGCGAATGAATAATAAATCGGTCGATCGATCCTTGCAATATTTACACCGTTATCGAAATGATCTTAGAAAAAAATGCTTACACTTTTGCACCCATCGAAGACCTCCTCCAGATCATCACCGCTCACCTATCACGTGTATTCCGATCGCCAACCGCTCTGCAACAACAAAACAAAAACAACCCCCAAATGAATTCCTCTTCACCTGTTTTTTTTTTCGTGTGTTTTCTGTGTTTCTCTTGTCTTTTCTGTGTTTTTCTCTTGTATTTGCTAAGTACTCACCATCCCATTCGATGTCGTCAGACCCAAGCCGGCAGCGCTCAGCGAACTCATATGATGGTGATAGGAGGCGGCGGGCGGCGGCGCCGGTGGTGGCGGCGCGCTGACAAAGCTCTGCGGATGCGCGCCGTGCTGGTACCAGTGGCTCATCGCATGATGCGGATGCATCGCCGGATTCAGGTGCGGATGCCCACCGCCCATACCTCCCCCGCCAAACGGCCCGCCGCTGCCGAACGGTCCACCGCCGCCCTTGCCGTCCAGCGGCTTCATCATGTCGCTCATCATCCCACCGAGCGACAAGCACGACGGTCCGCCCGACTTTTTCTTCTTGCTCTTCGACGACAGCTTGCGATTGCGCGTCTGGATGCCCTCCTTCTTCATCGTGAGCGGTCGATTCACCTGCGGCCCAAAGCAAAGCGATTGTCTTGCTGAGTTGTTCCGGCACCGAAAGGAAAAACGCTGAGTGGACGGACGGAAGCGCCGCGAGCCATTTCCGGACTTTCCGATTCATTACACATCGATTGTGCGCGGATAGGAGGGATGCTGTCGGCTCGTGTGAATGAATGGAGGGGAAGGAAGGAAAACAGAAGAAAAAGAAGAAGAAGAAGGCGTTGCTGCGATTAATATTAATATGGTAGTATATATAGTATATATAGCAAAGGCTCCACTTCGTAACTAACGCTTCTGTCAACTTCGTCTGCTGCTGCTTCTTCTTCGTTTTGATCTTGTTCTTGTGCGCCACGCAACCTACACACGTCGTCCGTCGCCGTCGTGCGAGCCTAACAAGTAGCCGTTTGCCCATTACACCAACATATTATTCATGCGGTTATTTATTTATTATTCCGTTCGTTGGTCGTGGGTAAAAAATGATCGCAGCGCTGCAGTGACAACATCTCTCGCCCCGACGGCTGCGGCGCGGCGACCGATTCGAACCGTAATTTATATGAAAAATCATACGCGATTCTTTTTCCTGCCCGCGCTACCGAACAAGACAAAATCAAAGCGCGCTGGTATGTATTCATTAAAATCGAAATGATTAATCACAAACGGCGCGGATAAATCAATCATTCGATTATACTTAACCAACTACTCGTATATATAATACACACTCGCGAAATGAAATTATGAACCGCCAAAACAACCCTCCCCCTAGGGCTCTGTTTACGCGCGAATTTATTGGCGCGAATGCGCTTTAATTACGCACCACCAACAGCAACAGCAGCAGCAGTAGTGGCAGCGCAGCTCCGAAAGAAATAATTACAGCGGCTGACAGATAATAAAAGGATCTAATAAATCGAGCAGGCTGCTACCGGTCAGCAGCGGCGGCAGCACGCTCGTTACCAGATTTATGAAGTGAGAGACGCCGAGCGCTTTTCCCATCTGTAAATGTTTCTTCTTCTGCGTGCGTCCGCGCGCGTTCGCCTTCGCACGTAATTTTTCTATTCGAAGCCGGCGGGAGAGCAGCTCTCATTCGTTCGTTCGTTAACTCTGAACGTTTTCCAATTAATATAAATCAAAAACCGAATGACCGCGTGTAATAGGAACCCGAAATTTTCGTATCTCTGGCTACTGTGTGTGCGATCGCGCGCGCTTGGGAAAGGAAAATGCAAACGTAAAAATATTAAGTATTAATAATTGTTAAGTTATTATAAACGTTAAAAATTGCTTGGTATGTGCGTGCGTGAATATGCCCGAGGTCAAAACGATGCTAAAGAGAAAGCCGCGGATCGTGACTGCGAATTTTTTCCACGCCGTATAATCGATAATTATAAATTAATCATGGTGATTAGCCGGCGCGCCAATCGATCGATGGCCATCGATTGTTTCCAACGCGCCAATCACACGATTCACAGCCGCCTATCATGATGATGATGATGAGGAGGAAGAAATTGAGTTGACAAAAGTCAAGCACGCGAAACGTGTTCGAACAAATGTAGCATTTTGTTCATAATAAACATTCTCGCGTCGTTTCGTTGCTTAATCGCGGCGGCGGCAACAGCACCAGCAGCAGCAGCAGCCTTTCCAGCAGCCGTAAATTAGCCGAAATGCAATTAACGTGTTAATGAGTTTGGCTTGCTTAATGATTTTTCGGCAACGAACCAACATATGTATAAGGAATATATGTAGCTTTGTAGTATGTAGGTAGGTTGCGCAGAGACACGTTTGTATCGTTCGCGAGAAATTAAAATAAAGAAACATACAAGAATGCTTGTCCGCTGTGTCTCTCTCATTCATTCCACTTGTGGGCGCGATGGGTGATTATTTCAACAACGCCGAGAACACAACACCTCGCAGATATACACACACACATGAATTCTAGTCGCACAAGAGAGATAAGTAAGTCAAACGAAGAAAGGAGGCAAGATTACGCACGCACGCGGCCGGGCAATAAATTAAACTAACGCTGACATTTTACAGGCGCTTCCTCCTCGCACTAATAATGATGCATTATATTATTATTCACGGGCTCGCGACTTGCGATGTGAATGCTAGTTGTGAGTATGCGTGTGTGTGTGGAAGGAAAATCAACTGCGCATGTCCCCGCTTGCAGCTTGAACAATTATTACATCATTGCTAGTACACCGAAGCCGAAGAAGAAGAAGAAGAAGAAGCACCGTTGGACTGGGTTTAATTTTCCGAAAAAATTCATTCAAATTTCAATAAAACTATACTCTCTCGCTCTCTCTCTATTTTTGTTCTGTTCCAAAGCCATTGAAAATTGTTCAATCCTATCAGCGTTTACCGATCTGACCCCGCCGCGCGTTGTGTAGGTAACTCTCTGCTCTGGTTGTTGCGACACAACAGGCAACACATCCGAAGAGCAGCCTTATTATTTTATTATTATTGTTTCGTTTTTCAATGTGCATCCGAGTTCACGCCGTGCCTCCCCTTCCTCCTCCACCTCCTTGCTGCTGCTGCTGCTGTTGGATGGCAAATTGCCATTGTTGTCCGGAGCGCCAGCCAACCGTACTTAACATATTCCTTTGTGCGCATGCGTTTTGCACTCACCGAACAAAAAAGGCGCGCGCGGAAAAATTGTTAGTTGCGCGCGCCGCGCGACGAATGAAAATGCAATTGTGCGTCGAGTGGGCCCGCACTTACAAAACGTATGTAATTTCGGGGCGGGCGGCGAAATGCGATACAACTTCAAAAAAAAAACTCTCCGGCGACAATGTTTCAATGTCAAAGGACACTAAGTGGCGTCATTGCTACCTGAATTCCCCATTATTGTGACACAAGTATCCATATCACTTTAAAAACGAACGATTCGGAAAAAAATCGGTGCTTTGTGACAACTTCCGATCCCGACAAAAATAATGCGATCTAATTTCTCAAGGAGAACAAAGACGGTGTCTGTCTGGTCTCAAGTACGATGACCGAGGCGGCCGGCAGTCGCAAAAAGCATCGTTTAACCAAACGCGCGAGCGCGAGCCGCAGATTATTCAATTAGCAGCCGCGACCGACGCGACGCGGCGGCGAAAGGAATGTCGTTGATTCAATTTGGCGCGTGCGTAGTATATATTTCCGTCATCACTTACGTTGTGCAGTTTGTAGTACAATCCGCATGCGTTGCACACCGGCTCGCCGTTCTGATTGCGTCGCCAGAGCGTCGTCGTCGTCGTCTTGCAGTTGGCGCAGCTGGTGCCCGCCCGCCGCGCCGCGCTCTGCAGGCTCTGCAACAGCAACAAGAAAATGCACGTTGGTTAGTTTTTCCATCATTGCAATAACACCGTTCGCTCCCGAACAAAACGGGAACGAACGAACCACTTTCGATGCAACTATACAATTAAAAGAATAATAAAAGGCACTCAAAGGAGCTGAAGAAAAAAGGATGCGCAGTGGAGGAGAAGTCGAGCATGACCGCCCAAATAAAAATTAAAAATAAGAGGACGCGCGCGCCTCTTTGTAGTCTTCGGCAACGGCAAAGTTAGCGGCGGGTTAAAAGCTTTTTGACATATTTCTCTCTGGTCACGTCCCGCCATGGGTGACTCACATTTATAATATGACAGGCTTTGTACACCATTTTCCAGCCTCGGGTTTTCGCATGGAAATTTTCGATCAGTTCGATTATCTACCGGGTCGATGGTGGAGAGACGGGGACGCGTTCCGGTAATAATGGGGCGAAGAGCGACGGCGGACTAATGCGTTTTTGATACCCTCTCGCGCTACCCTCCACCCCACACACACAGGGATTCCGCTCGAATCGTATTTATCTTGTAATCAATCAAATGGCGGTGATTACCAGCTCACTCGCTACATATGCACTAACTGCACTCGCAACGATTGTAGTAAGTAAGTATTTTGTAACTTTAATTCCTCGAATTGATATCTGAGTGCTTATTATTTAATTCCCAGAATCCAATGCACGCTGCTCTTTTTTCTTGCTTACTTTTCTGGTCATTTATTTTTATTACCCGCCGATAATTTGTAATTTATAATAAATCGAACGATACCGAAATGTGGGTGGGGTGTAGTACACTTTCCTCTTTAACGCGTACGCGTACGAATACGCATCGCGCTCTCGTGTATGAGTAATAATTACAGAGTAGAAAGAGCAGCGAAAAAATGAATCGCAGTGAGTGAGAAAACGCTTGCTTGCTAGCTGGCTGGTGGAATTATTAAAAACCCAGCGACGAAGACGAGGTCGATCTCTCACGAGTTTATTAAGTAACGCCTACCTATTTGAAATTTGATTTACTACAATGTTTCTCTCGATCGAGGGACGACGTCGTCCCGTGTGCGTGCGCTGCGCGTCGTGAAGCAGGTGGAATCGAACGTTTTCTGCCAGGTTCAAGGTTCACCTGTTCACCTGTATTTCGGTTTGAAATCGTCATTCGTCGCACCGCACCGGAAGTGTAAATGAAGACATCGCCAACACAATCAATTTCACTCTTAATAAGCAAAATTCACCACGTATATAGGTACGTTTAATACGGCCGTTACGTGGGTTATCAACAAAATCAATGTTTACTCAGTAAATTGGTGGTCGGAGATCACATCTCTCCACCTCTTTTCCACGGCCGATGAAGAAGATGATGATGATGATGATCATCGTCGTAGTCGGCCCGCGCGATAAGATGACGATGACGATGATGATAATCTGCTCTGCGCGCGCGCGCAAAGATTTCCAGGGACGAAGAGAGTTACCAAGCGCATTCTTCCACCTCGTTTTCGATAATCATATCTATCGACCAATCTACAAGCGATCGGACATATTCCAACATACGCGATGCGTAAAGAAGAAGAAGAAGAGAAGGAGGAGGAAGAAAAAATTCGGGAGATAACGCAGATCGATATCGACAGTACGCATCTGCCCGTTTTGCTCGCTGTGTGAGCCTCCCGTCCCGTCAATCAGCGCATTCTCTCTGTCTTTGCTCGCTGGCTGGCTGAAGGGAATGGAACGTCGATGTCCATTCTGTCGTGTCAATCACGCACGGTGGACACTTGTTATGCCTTGTCGTACAAACGCCTGCGTGCCTTCTTCTTCTTCTTCTTATTCATCATCATCGCCGCTTCCTTTTCCCACTCGCCGCCAAGATTATTTGAAAGGCATTCGTATTCGTATTCATCTGCCATTCGATTAGAAGACGCGACCTTCTTCTTCTTCTTCTTCTTCGGAGCTTCTTAGCGGAGCCGAAGATTGATCGCGAGCCCGAGATAAACGCTCGGAACAATGTTCCACCGATACGCTCAAACAGCTACTTTTTGTATTCCGCGCACGATGCCAAACGCGCAACTCGCCACGGTGTAATCTTAACGATTAATGATTGATTATCGACGATCGCGATCCGGAATAATTAATTAATTACGAACGATTAGTCCCGTAATACTGTGGCGCGCGCGGGTTATTTTATTTCGCTGATGATCGGCTGGAAATTAATTACAATCGCATATTTTCGCTCTTTCTTTCCTCTCCTTGAATGAAACACAAACGAAATGAATGGAGGAATGAAGAGGAATCACTCCAGCGACGATTAATAATTAATCGTCTCGTTCGGCTCGCTGAACGTTGAAGTATTACTACGCGTTGTTTCTTCTTCAATTTCATTAAGTATTATTATTTTTAACCGCGTCTATAATCGCAATTACCGACAACTCAAACACAATTACCGGACTGCAGCAGCAGGAAGCAACAAAACGGTGCTCTATTAAAATGGCACTCAATTAAAACCGCTTGAGTGTTAATCGCCGGCGGGAATGCGAAGGAATCGAAACAAGGGCGCAGTCGGGAAAAAAAAGAAATGCCAACTTGATGTATGCGTAGTGGTCGAGTGTGCGACACGTGACGACTGCTAAGTGACGCTCGGCCACCCTGGCTGGCTGGCCGCAGCGCGACGCGACGAGATAAAGAATAGGCAATTTAAGATTGTCGCGGTGATCGCTGCATAAATCGTCGCCAACCGGATTGAGCGCCCGAAAACCAACCGGCCGCCAACTCGACAAACATATTCGAAATCGTTTAAATGGTTTTTCGAACGTTTAAAAACCACGCCGGGACGAATTAACCGCGAGTAACAAGACACATATTCGCGTGCACGCGCAGCCCGTGTCTCATTTCTTTTTATTACAATAATCACGATGATAATAATCGGATGCACTCGACACGAAGCGCGCACAAAATAAACTACATTATGTACATAATACTCGTCCTCCTCTCTTCATTCGGGGTGGTGTAATGTTGTAATGCGCTTGTTCTTCGTGTTCGTTCGCGTGTGTGTGTGCAGCGAAAAATCGATCAGTGAAAAAACGAATCGATCGAATTCGGCGCACGTTCGTTCGCGCTGCAAGCCGAACAAATTTATTAACCGGTTGGCTAGCTGAGCAGAGTTGGCTACCTGTGTGGAATATTATCTTGCGAGTGCGATCGATTCATCATTTTCATACTCGGGAAAAAAGAAGCAATCTGTTAAGTAATACACGATGCAAGAGAGCGGGCGTACAAAAGCATAATTTGCAATCAAAAATTTCCGAAGAGGCGCTTCTTTTCATTGCGCTAAGTATTAGAATAATTAATCACCGTTGATTATAAATAAAAAAATAAGCAAGCGAACGTATCGTTTTTTTTTTGGGTTGCTTCGCTCGCTCGCTTTGTGAGAACGTCACTGGGCGCGGAGGAGATAAATGGTGGTCGCGCGTCCGCATAATACCCGCGCGCGCGCGCAAGTGGACGCATAATACGAATTTTACAAATAATACACACGACACGAATGATACCTACTCTCGCGCCCGGTAGTCGTACGCGCACGCACGATGGTGCCCATTTATAACGAGTAAATAATACCATCAAAACATTAATAACTTCATATTGCCTGCAGAGGAAGAAGCTGCTGCTGTTGCGGGAGCGCTTCGATTTTAATAAAATTATAAATTGTCACCTGCGGTGGTCCGCTCGGTCACCAGCTGAGCAGCATCCTCACCGCAGCATTATGCGGCTCGCCCATAAATTATACGCGGCGCGCGCGGCGAGCACGTGAGACATCGCACATTAATATATTCATTCATTGGTGATGATTTTATTGAAATTTATTAAACGATCACACGATTATCGGAGCGCTAGGATCTACCCTGGCAGCGGTGCCATGTTGTTAAGATGGCGCCAAAGGACACGTCGTCGTCGTCATTGTCCTCTGCCTGCGCGCGCCGAACGAAAAGTCAATACGGGCGCCGCCACCGCTGCCGCCGTTGCCGCCGTTGCCAACACGCCACCCAACCGCCGCCGGTTGCTATGGGGTTGGCGGTGGTGGCGGTAGTGGTGGTGGGTTTGGTCCTGCCCTCCACCCCCACGCGCGCATGCACACATCGTTCTTCCCGGCTTCCACACTCTACATTTATGTACAATAAGCGTTTCATTCAATTCGGGGAGTTCGAATATGCTCTTCAGCTTTCAACGACTGCGCGTTTTTCGCAATGTCAAACAACGCTTAGCATTGTCGACCAAAGTCAAAGCGGAGGCTATTATCTGGAGCACATAACATTAGCATACATTGGGCACGCTTCTTAATAGTAGATATATCCCGGATACCACCGCCGTATAGATTCGCCCGCCGGGTGATTATGTGTACAGTAAGCAAATTGTTGCACAAGCGCAAACTTTCAATTTACGCAGCTGTTTACAGTGTGCAGATTACAGATGATCAAAAAAGCATTTAAAACACGATTTGATGAAAGACAACAGGTAACGCATGCGTGAACTGCTAAGTGGGTTTTGCGCGTTTAAAAACGCATCCCTTTGCTCAAATCCGGACGTGTGGTAATCCAGGAAGGAAATACGCGTCGGCGGGCGGTAATTAATGTAAAAATCCGCGATTACCATCCTCGGGTTAATGCGCGCGCGCGCGATTCTTGCTTAACCCTCGTTAGCAGCCAAAGCCAGCCAACGGTAGTCGTAATAATTGTTATGAATATGAAGAAATCGATGTGTTCATTAGGCATAAATACATAATTTACAATTAGTCGCTACGTGGAATGAACTATCGGCCGGCGGCGTAGAAACCGATGGATTATTAATGTAAATTACGCTACTACCGTACGTGTGTCACAATGAAGCGATTAATATAAACAAATAAACACTAATTGCGAATCGGCGGTAATATTATAACGCAATTTTTGCTATGAATAAATTTAATTCACCCGTGGAATATTCGTGGAATAAATTATAGTTGGAGTTAAAGAGGAAATAAAGAGCAACAGACAGCCGCGCAGTCGCAGCTCGGCTTAAGAACGAAGAAGTTTCCAGTTTCATTCATTCTGTCAGTTTGCGTTCGGCTCCATCGCATATCACTGCTACACTTCTTAATAGACTACATCTTGTTTTATTCATATTAACACACTTAAGTTAAGTATTAGCGAAATAAAGAAATTTGAAATGTTTCGAATGGAAAAAGTCTCCGACGTCCACTGCTTGTCCTTTCCGTGCGTTCGTTCGTGGCGGCCGGCGGACGACAGGAGACTCACTCGGACAGGCAGCAGCGCAGCGCGAGGGATAAATAATCCTTTTATGACCAGCGGACAACCGAAAGTGACAATGACAAGCGTAGCTCGCATTCCTTTTCGCCCAACTGGATTTCATGTAATTTTCATCCGAAGAAATACACTGACGTGCTGTATCGAATTACCCTGCGTAGTGCTGCTAATACCAAACCGATATCTAATCATAATTACTGCCGGCGCTGATTTGCATATTTGATTTCGATACCACGCCGAATCGACCTACCGCACCCGTCGAATTGTTATTAATAATATTCGTGCGCCTTTCGAAAACCAAATTGACAACAAAACCCGCTAATGTTGATTGATCGTCCGCTGATGTGAGTGAGAGCACATAATTACCGGCAACCGCTAGAATCTAACTAACTAAGTAGGTATTCAAATCAAACAAAACTCTGTCTATAACCGAATCAATTAATAAAACCAAATAATACACACACACATACATCGCACAAGGTAATAATTTAAACGGTTGCAACTATGTATCCTATAGTTTCAAACTGCGTTTTCGTAATAGCAGGAGAATATGTCATGAATCAAACTCGTTCCGCTGCCGGGCAAACAAGCAAAACTTGCGCACGCTACGCACCTGGCTTGCATGTTCATGCGTTCGATCAAGCCTATTGTTTTTCGATTGAAACTCATAATATCTGCTCGTGTTTTACTTATACATATCCGTCCACCAGTATTACTACAGTTGAAATAACAACGAAACAATTTCTGTACCCGTGCTCTATTTCTCTTTGCTGCTAAGTGGAAGAAATAAACGCGATTTGCATACCGAATGATTTATACACTTCTCGTAATAAATATCATTCGACTGCTGGCTGCAACGCAGTCTCAGTCTTCCTACTCGCCCAAAGCCGAGAGAAGCGTACAAAATGTAAATGCAGTTCAAAAAAAAAACCAAAAAAATGAAAGAATACGAAGAAAAAGAGCAAAGAGGATGACCAAGAAGACGGTGGAACATGTTATTAGTGTGTATCCATCCACCCCCGATTCGTATTTTCCAAAATACTCTTTTTATTAATTATAGATTAAGTGTGTGTATCGGCGAGCGAGCGGGTGGGTAAACGTATTAAAATATTTTCGTAGTTAATTTTATACTGGTCGCATCCCTTTTTGTTTTATTCATGTGAACGAAATTCGATTACTAAATCTAAATAGTGATTCCCAAAATCAAAATTTTAGCAACGGTTCATCAAATATTGATTTCCCTGATGATTAAGTGTGCGCGGTAAGAAGCAAAAGCAAAGTGAATTGGAAAGATAAATTGTTGACAATCATTCCGGCGATTGATAGTCGATAAAGTCATCTCCCCTTCACACACAACACACAAAATAAAACAAACACGATTTCCAATTTGGAACATTTTCGACACGCGTGGGCGACACGCTTGAATAATTCGCCTAGTACCTAGGCACACGCGCGGCACCCTCCTAGCTCCTAGTTCGATTTCTAGGATGCGCCTAGTAGCGCACAGGTGTCGAATATTACGCAAACGCTCATTATCGCGTTAAATATTCAACGCCATAACTAGCACTCGATGCGTAAGTATTATTAATGGTCCCCAACTTTTCGTGCGCGTGTAATTTCGTGCGGATTGCAATGTCGCCGTCCGAAGAGATGCAAGTTATGACTTTGCAACAAGCACAGCCAAGCAACATCGTAAATCGCTCTCGCGAACCAACCGGCGTGCAATGCATAACTCAATATTTGCTTATTCAATTTGAATTTCCATCACCAGCGCAAGCATCCATCCACCCGGCGGGCATACCAATCAACTTCCGATTCCGATTATTTTCTGAAACTCCCTTTATGTACCTACCTACCTACTCGCGATGTATGGTAGGTATTTATATTTAGAATAATTATCTGCATCTACCCGCGATCGCTATCAAGCGAGATTCAAGCGATGGCGATGCAGATCGTCGTACAATAGTCGTGGTCGGTAGCACGCTTATCGGCGACGACGCATCTCTCGCACTCGAAATATGTTTTTAAAATTAGCCCACACGTCGCTCTCGCACTCCACGCGCAACGCGCACGCCAGCCATATGAAGATGCAGGAAATAATTTATGTAAAACGCTCCGCGCTCGTCGTACTTCATTCGTAACCGAAAAACGCTCCCGACGAAATCGTCCGCGTATGAATGAAGTCCTTTCATAAGAGAAATACATCATTTAAATGAGGGCCTCTTGCCGAGAATCACCAACCGTCGCCGTCGTCGTCGACGTCGTCGTTCTCATTCTCAATGCTGTTGTTGTTGTTGTTGTTTTCTGACTTGAAATTGATTCGGGGACACATAGGAAGCGCATAAGAAGGTGTGTAACTTACCAGTCTTCGTTTGGGTTTGATCAGCGGCCGATTCTGGCCGTTCATCTTGTAGTACAAGCCGCATGCGTTGCACAGATAGTGACCGGTGCCGTCGCGACGCCACAGCGGCGTGCTGGTTGCACCGCAGTTCACGCACTCTCTACCCTCTGCGAAACGAACAAGAAATGATCAGTAAACAAAGCCACCTTAGTAAATTCTTCTAAATTCAATCCATATCCAATATACATGCAAGTAAGTACAAGTACGTGCAACAACAATCATTCTACAGTAAGCAAGATACGATTCTAATCATTACAATAAATATTAATGTCCTAATGTCCAAATGGCGATTGGACGAATGGATGTCACTTTCGATATTAGCCGTCCCGCGTCCCGTGATATTGGCTCGATTAGGAATGAAATTACCCATGACACGTGTCGGCAACGAAATCAATAAATTCCCTCCGTTTCGTTTTCCACTCCTTCTGCGCCCGGCTTACAGCTGCTTCTTTATGTGTGGACAGAGGCAGAACCGAACAAGTTGAACGATTTACTTGTCTCGCGGAATTGGTTTGCGTTTGCGCGCGCGCGCGGGGTTGGTAGCCGGAGTTGTGCATCTAATTAAAGTACGCCGTGTGCGGTCGGCAGGGACGAAATTTAAGGCCAATTACGTCGTTGTCGGCCAACACACAAGCTACACACTAAAAGGACGACCGCGCTCGCAACGAAGGACAAAACCCATGCATGGGTAAACAAAGTATACGTAGTTGGGTACGAGTATAAGCAGCAGCCGCCATGCAATGCAATGTAACAAACTACGAAACTTTTTTTCCCTTCCTCCACCACGCGAACGAACAAAGGGCATGCTTTTGTTTCGGGATTCTAATTATCCTACGCACAAACGTATGTACGTACACACAATGAGCACACTAATAATTTCGAAACGCAAACGACATTCACAATGTGTTCATCTTCTTTCTACGCAACAATTTCTTCTTCAACTTCTTCTTCTTCGTTTTGGGACCGCAAAAATTGCACCCAAAAGAAGAAGCGGAGCGGACGGCCTGCCGGTATTCATCTCATTTTCGAGGAGCAGAAGAATCAAATCGCAATTGAACACATGAGCGCACCCAATCAGTCGCATCCTCTCACCCACCAGGTGTATGTGTTATATATGTTTCCAAGTGTGTGTGCAGTTAAATGTCACCAGCTAATCCTCTTTCGAATGGCCCCGAAAAATAACTTGCTATTCAATTCGAAAGTGTTTCGATTCGACTGAACGCGACCACAATACCGAACCGCCATGTGATTGGATTAAGTGTACCCCCAAGAAAACGGAAAGTTCGCGTGCGGAAGTGAGCGTTTAATCGCACAAACAGAAAATCGCCAGCGGCACACACAGGAACCGATCAATTTTCCACCACATTGCACAAAGTTAAGCCCCCCCGTCCCTCCCTCTCAAAAGCAGATCGCGATCAACAAGAAGGAAGATCCATGGGAGATTACACCACCACCGGCCCTCCTGCTGTTGCACTTTGGCACGTCGCCGCCGGGGTTGAAGTGCATGCGGGCGCAGGCGCCCAATTAGACCAAGCATAAGCATCAGCAGCCCTGATGTCAAGCACGGCCCGGCCTGCTCTCATTATCCGCCGAAGAAGACAATGGATGCAAATTTCATGTCATGCGCGCTTGCGACATCCGTGTCGAGTTTCGCAGTTTCCCAGGTTTCCCAAGGCGCCCGCGTCCGTGTGTATTGCGACAACCGCGCGGTGGAAATCGCGCGAGTATTAAGACAAAGGTAAGTATAATACCTCATTACGCAGTCACTCTCGGTTTCGCGTTTTGCCGGCGGTGCGCAATTTTTAATTAGCTTGCTTCACGCGTCGTTATAAATGCAAGATGGCCGCGCCTCGCGAGCGGAAACGAAGCGCAACTACCGCCGCGCGCCGTGCGCGGGCAAGAAACAGAGAAAAGTGAGGAACAACTTAACAACAGAAATGGCAACAATCGATATTTGATGGCAAGCCCAAAAAAATACCGCGTGTCTCTTCAAACGGATATGTGTGTGTGAATGTGTTTGGGTTAGTGGAGTGCAGCGGTGAGCACACACAAAAAACATTATTGCCGAAAAAAACCACACACGCGTGATTGATGTTTGTTTGCGTTAAGCTAAGGTATTGGTAAGAAACGGTGGTGGATTAGTTGCATCCGCTTATAAAACCCCCAAGAAACAGAAACGAAAAGCGAAAATAATCAAAAGAGGAACACAGGAAATTATAAAAGTACATTAAATTCGTAATAGTAGGTGAATCAATCCAATTGCATCAGTGTACGTACATTGGTCTTGGCATAATTATAATACCCACGAACGTCGGGTCGGTGCTTGAGCAACACCATTTAACATTGCACACTGTAATATATGTGAGCGATGTATTCATAAATGTGAAAAATTACAAGTGAAGCGAATTAGTAGAGCGCGTCCGAACGCCAACCATTGTTTCTGGGCTTCGCACCGTAATTACAATTGGATTGAATTGACCTTAACCGAAACCAACAAAAACAAAACCCGCACCAACCCTCCTCCCACCCTTCAAAAAAAAAAAAACAAATAAAGGTAAAAAGTAAAAATAAAATAAACGCGCTTACCGGCGCTCGTTCTCGACTTATTCCTCGACTTGTTGGGCGAATGCGCACCATGACTGGCACCGCCACCGCTGCTGCCGCTGCTGCCGCCGCCACCGCCGCCGCCAACACCACCGCCCCCGCCGCAAGCGGCCGCAGCGGCAGCCGCCGCCGCCGCCGCAGCAAACTGATGCTTCTGCTGCGGCGAGTACACCGCGCCATGAATACCGTGGCCGTACGCCGCCGCCGCTGCCGCCGAGCCATACGCGCTCTCAAAGTTACCATTGAACATGCCCGCCGACGTTCCCTCATAGTCACTACCTTCGCGCTGCTTGTTCGCTGCCGCACCGCCGCCATTGCCATTGCCGCCATTGCCCATGCCATTTCCGCCGCCTCCGAGCGACGGTTTGATGTCCAGCGCGCAGCTCTGCTGGTTGTCGTGCATGAAGGCGCCCATCGCCGCCGCCACCACGCTCTGGTACTCCTGGCCGCCGGCGGGCGCGATCGAGTCCGGCGTGCTGTCCTTCGGCGGCGTCGGCGGAAAGGAGAAGAGGTTGTGCGATTGCGATGCGGCCGATGTGGGTCCCACCGATGAGGGTGATTGCGATTTGTCTGGATCACCACCACCGCCGCCGCCGCCGCCACCGCCACCGAAGGGCACCCACGGGCTGGGGTGGTTGAGCGGTTTCGTGTCGGAGAGCCATGGGTGGATCGGCGCGTGGAAGTGCGGCCGACAGACCTGCCCGGATGACATTCGTGACGCTGCAAATACAATAACCAGACACACACGTGAGGGGAAAAACACGCATTAATAATGGGGCATATTTTTATCGCACGATGGCAATCGAAGAGACAGATGTGCGCGCAACGAGACAGAGAGTTGGTTGTTTTTGGCGCGGGGTTGAGGGTTGAGGTACGGCCTGTTGTTTAGCGATTGGCGAATCGGAGGTGTGCGATTTTTTGGGGCGATACGACTCACCCCTCTCGTTTCACCTGGCGCGATGGCGGCCAAACACAGTACCGCACGGTACGCATTGGGGAGAATTATCGCTGCGATGCGATCGCAATGATAACAGATCCTAACGGACTTCCGCAGATGCATATATTCTATGTTCATATGCCTATATTTATGCTTTTTTTTATTCGGTTTCAGTTGTGTTGCTTTTGTTGCGTTGCGTTAGGTTAGTAGTAATACGACGATAGTAATAAGTAATGTCGAAACAAGCAACAAAACACAACTAGATTCGCGCATGACGAAAGGAGTAAAGCAACGCCAGTGTTCTTCGTTTTGCATGGGAATTTAATTAAGACCTTCTTCTTGCAATGCAATGGCTGGTGTGTTGTAAGGCTAACTAAGTAAGAAGAGACATCCATGCATTATAGTATGTATGGAGGGCATTATTCTTTGTTGGCTATACAATCGCCGAGTCTGTATTACTCGTTATTATGTTGATTAATAAACCGAAATATGTTCATTACGTATTAAAAATGAAAATTTTATTTTATTCGCGTTTTGTTTTTATGCGCGTGGGTGTTGGAAGCTGGCATCATCGGAAGGAAGTCGTTTGGTTCATTCGGGCCGATATCGATCTCTCGATCGCGACGTGATCAACGTTCATTACACGTGTAGCCATGCGCCGCGCTTTGCACGGGCACACAACACAACCGCCGCGGCCGACTACTATAAATTTGTTGTGGCGCACCGGGCGCAGCAGATTCAATTCAAGCGTCCATTTGCAATAATAACAAATTGAAACAAATTGCGCGCCCATGGATGCGCTTCGCTGTATATTGTATTTTTTTCGTCGAAATGAGTAATTTTATTCATTGGAAAATAAGCTGCCATCACTCGCAGCATTATGTAAAAGTATGTAATTTGTAATTTGTTCGCTTCATGTTGATATTTGTTGAAATTATGGGTAATCAACTATGTATTCAAATTATGTGTGTACCTACATACTGGTAGTTGTTGGGGGACACAACAAAATGACAAAATAGCAATAAGCTCGCAAGTATTTTCTATTAATTTCGTATTTTTCATCAGCAATGCATACAAACAGTAATCGATAAGTACCTGACAAAGGAAACTAATTAATTGAATGCACAATATTACACGATTGATTTACTTCGTTAGAATCAAGAAGTTTTTGTTGTATGCATTTGAATTACTTACGATTAGATGAGGAAACAACTCGCATTATACGTCTAATCGCTCGCATCTAAGCGAAGCCGAAATGATTAAACAATTTGCTACACGGCGCGGCGGAGCAGAAGCCGGCGGCTGGAAAATAACTGCGGCGAAGAATTTTAAACGATCGGCGAATCGAAACTAAGCCAAGAGAGGAAGAACGAACGAACGCGAAAGCCCCATGGGATGGTATGGACGATTAAGTTTTTGCTTAATGACATTCGCTACGGATTTAATTTCTACCATATTGCGGAATATCCTATCCTACCTAACAGACGATCACGAAGAAGAGGAAGAAGGAGTTCATTGAAAATCGCAAAACGTACACACGTGCGTGCCGCTCTCTATATGGTCAACTAATCGCTATTGATCGATGGATCGTATATAAATATGTAATGTATGAAGATGCGACATTGAACAAGATCATCCCATGACGCGGCAGATCTTTCCAATTTGTCGGAATTTAATCATACACACGTTTGCAACCGAAACAAGACGGCTGGGAACCTTAATTTTCGGGAAACAATAGCGCAACTTACTTGACTACTCGTGTAGCCTTCACTTTGTTGCTAGTAACTTGTTTTAGTTTTGTACCACAGCATTCCGTTTACGCATCGTCAAAATCGATTCGATTTTTATCCTTTTCGAAGCTCGATATGCTATCGGCCTGACTATCCTATAACATTCCATAACACCATCATCAACTTGGTGAAACAAATGTTTGTTTACCTGCGCGATGGAAGGAAGATGGTACAAACATATAACTTTCATCCGAAAACCGAAATCCGATACTTCTTCTTCTTCTTCTTCTGCTGCGTCTGCTTCGTTCGGCGTCGTTGTTGTCGTCAGCAGCATTCTCCGAAAAGCGCAGCGGAATGTAACGCATAAAAAGCCAAACGCGTTTATTTCTTCGCTTTGCTCCCGCGCCGGGAGATTACATGCCTCGGACGACATTTCCATAAACTCCCGAAGCTCGCCTCTCAGCACCACCAATGGGACGGGACGAGAGACCGTTCGTTCGTTCCACTGTCCATACGTTTTGTATCACATCATGTAAATAATATTGTACGCATATAGGTACGTATGATGTGATACGGATATGATAGCGCGTAAGGTGATAGCGCTGCGGCGTTGGCGCAATCATAAAAATGTTCACGGATTCCTCCACTTCTTCTTCGCGCGCACATCCGACGACCAAGACGACGGCGACGTCGACCGTCCATTGCAATAAATATCAAAAACGTAGGTACATACATACGCAACGCACGCCCCGAACAAATACTTTATAAATTATAATATTGCCGCTGGTACGAGAGAGGATATGCGTTTCGCAAAAGGTTATCATGCTGTGTTTTTGCGCCAGGTGCACACCATCCAACGAGAGAAAATTCCCGCACTCGCAGTCGTTACATAAATCTTATTGCCTTCGACGCGTATTTTATTCGCGTTCTACTATTCGAAATTTATCGAAAATGCATTGTTTGCTTCTGCCAATAACTATAATTGTACCCTATATTACAACCAAACCGGCAGCATAGTTGATAATTCATCATGTTTTATGCCCTATTCGATCCTCGTAAATTGTGCGTGTGTGTATGTTTTTTTTTTCCTCTCTCTTCCTTCATTTCGTTTTAATTTAATTAAGTGGCAAACGCATCTCCATAAACATACCACACAACCTGCCATACCCATAAAACACCAGCTATTTTACACTCGTATAAATATTTAAGCGTTTTATTTCTATTAACCGACTACACGCGTGAGAAATGCCTGTTGCTTTCAATTGGATATCAAGATAGATATTCCTTCCTCGCTGAGTTATTGTAATTGCTTATATATTATTGCCGTTTGCGTCGCGTCACGTCAGCGTCATTGTCTTCGGGCCCGCGCGTTGCATTGATTTTATTGATTCGTATGAATGCGTCGCCGCCACCGCCGCCGCCGGCATAGAAGACAATCGAAAACATTTCGCATACAACCGGCGGCGGAGGGAATATCCTGTATCCTTTTTTTCATATGTGGGCATCGTTCGCATATCGTACGGGCGTCGGCGGCGTCGCTGGCGGGCGCGATTTCCACGAAAAAATCGTTCCGGTGCAGCCGCGTATCGATCACACACCACTTCACACACGCCGCCGCACCGCCATCGCCACCGCCGGCATCGGCAGGTTGAATGCCGACACACACCAACACGCGCGATGAGCGTCGCATTTCAATCAAGTCGATTAAATGCGATTTTATTTCTATTTTACACCTTCGCCGTGCGACGCGACGCCGACACCGACACGGTGGCGGTGGTGGGTGTTAATTTTATTTGTTTTGCAACGCGCAGAGCGACAGACAAATCAATTGCATTCATTTTTATCACTAATTTTCAATTCGCAAATAATTTGCAGACGCGGGGAAGGGTGGCAATGGCAGCAAATGAAATCACACTTTATCGAATTCGAACAGGAAACTACGAAAGACCGACGCCGCGCCACTGATCATCGTGATCATGAGTTAACGAGAGCGAACCTACGTAATCATCATCCAACACACACAGGCCCACAGCATAAGACACAACAAGCTAACTAAGTATGTACAATTCAAACAATCCTTCTTGTTTTCTGGCATTTACTTATATTCTCTCTGCTTCGATTTTTTTCGTTCTTGTTGTGGGATTCGCCTTGTACCGATATCGACGGACGGCGTTATTATTATCGGCCACGGAAGAAGACAACGTCGTCGACGTCGTCGTCGCGAAGAGTACGTGCGCATCGTTGTTGGCTGCGCTGCTCGAAATTACAGTCATCGAGGTGGCTAACAGGCGCTCATTATGTCTATTTGTGCCTCGCCAAGAGAGAGAGCAGCCCGATACGATATTGGCTCCGGTACGGCGCAACAACACAGCCCCAAAACCGATACTAGTACACTACTAATAATAATTACGTATAATGCGCGCGCGGCCCGTAACCATACGACGGAGGGACGAGAGACGCGCAAAGAGAGGGCACTTGAAAACTTCTATTTTCCGTTCGTTCCTAGCTATAATCTGGCAAGTACAACGAACTTGCGGATAATGCCAGACGAAGAAGAAGAAGAAGACGACAAGAGGAGCAGGTATTGTCTTATCCCCCTTGTGTGTGTTTCCTACTCACAAGTACTTGAAACTAACGATTTGTAGTGGCCCCAGCCACTTCAAGTAGGTTTACTTAAGTACGAAGCGTAGTGATAATATTGAATATTTTCGTGAATGATGTAAGAACGTAAGAATTTGGTTTGGCGACGCCAACTAGCGCTAAGCCGGCTTAGCCCCCAGACAGTGGGAGGGTAACCACTCGACTACCACAAAAGCGCGTGCTGCGCTACCTGCTGAGCAAGCAAATACTTGTCTATTCTTCAAGAAGCTTCCCCAAAACGTATGCAAATATTGATTTACGATCATCAAATTGCGTCATTCTTTGGGATGTAGGAAATGGGCTCGATAATGATTGATGAGTGATGACTTAAGTCGCGCAATAAAATCGAGCGGCGCTTATCAGTAGATGCGCATCCTTGTACTTTGATTTAATCGCGCACGTAGATGCTTATCGATAAACACGCACAAATTGTGGTATCATTCATTTTCGAAATTCGGCTGATAACAACAATGAGAATGACTTTTAAGTTTTTTTTTTCAACTTCTCAAAAAATATTTAAAAACGGGAAACAACACACTTCAAAATTTATCTTATCGCGATTATCAATGTAATGCGTATAACAATGTACCTAAGTACTTTCCGTCACGTGCGGGATGCGTGAAATAACTAATTTCTCTGTCTTTTAGGTTTTAGGGGAAGTTTTTTTTTCAGTTGGAGACTTACCATGGCTGGAGACACCGCCGTAGGGCGAATGCATACTCTGGTGATAGTACCGTGCGGCGCGCTGCGTGCCCGACGGATCCAGGAAGAAGGCGCCCATGTGCTCGGCGACGCTGGTGTTGATATCGGCGGCGGCCGCCGCTGCCGCCGCCGCCGCCGCAGCGCTATCCGCATTCGCCTGATGTGCGGGGCTCACCGAATTGCCACCACCTGAGCCGCCCCCGCCGCCACCGCGCGGTGGCTCATACCATCTCGCGGCGCTCTCATTACTCATCTCCATAATCATTTGGGGCTGCTTGGGAAACGTGTCCACGCACTCCCGTTCACTCACACCCGAAAAACGCACTACTTGCAATTCAACAGCAACAAGAAAACATCACCGCGGCACTAGTCAAATCCGGTCCCACAAGACGTCACAATCGAAGAGTAAAGAAGTGAAGAAGCTGCTGCTGGTGGCGGAGATAACGATGCTTCCTGAAAGGGAACGAGGCATGTAATGAATCGATTGCCATCTCGGCACGAGTGCCGCGGAGCTGTTATCTATCTCGCGAGTGATAGCGATCGGTAATCGGTAATCAGGTATGATGACGCACTGAATGATGCTCCTTACCTTGCGCTCTACGCCGAGATGGTGCGTAAATCCGTTTCGCTGATTGTGAGCAGCAACGCGTCGGCACAACTTTTACGCGTCGCGTCGCGATAACCACAGTGCAGCAACATATTGAAAAAAGTTAGCCGAAAAATGCACAGCGGTACTGAAACGACTTCGCTCTCCCGGTGTGCGTGTTGGGTGCGCGCGGCGCGCCGTTGTTGCCACGATCAGATACGCGACTGCACTGCGCTGCGCGAGGCGGACGGCTTTGGTCGTTACCCCTGGCAACTCAACGCGCGACGCACGCGCGCGCGCGCAATTCGCTTGGCGCTCCTACGCGAGGAGGGCGGAGTCGGGTGCTTCGAAAAAAGGTGGAGTCGCGGTGCGCACCAGAGTGTAGAGTGGGATGGTGGGGGGGGTAAAAGCGTGTAAAAAAGTTCTTGTTTGCGCCGAGAAAACTCGATTTTCTTGCTTTTCCGCTGACGCTTGACGACGACAACGTCGAGCACGTCGACACGAAAGGGTAAGAATGTCTTAATCTATTTACTCAACCACCCTCGACATTCACATCCCTGTACACATTCGAAATGTAAAGAAATTTTCAAATTAGATATTATTACAATTTAATCATGTTAGTTGTATTTGGGGATGAAGTTTAAAGTTGAGGGATGCTAACGCAAGCGATGAAGAATGAGAAGATGTGTCGATTGGAAGAGATCGAAGACAATCCGCCCCACTCCTAGGCAGCGCGGCGCGGTTGGGCGGGAGAGAGATGGTTGGCGGCGGCGTCGCGTGCGAGAGCCGGCGCGCGCGTAAGGAGGGAGATCCTCCAATCCGATAAGCGCGCGTAACAAAACACTACTATTTGACAAAATGGCGACCACAAATCAACGCGCTCCTCCCCGTTTAACGATTGTCTGGCCCCTTTTTCATGTCCATGACGACGCGCATTGGCGGCGGCAGCAGCGGCGGCGGCGGCTGCTCTGCGCACAAAGCAGCACCCAGCAGCGGCGGGCGATATCGACATTGAGCGCGTCGCGTTTTGCCTTTCTTTCCTCCCCCACAAAATAGGGGCACATTATGACAAGCAGGTGGGTTGCTTTCTTCGTTCATACTTAATTGATTCGCGCCGAACGCCGAGAATTATGCATCATATGAAATCATCGTCACTTGAGAAATGAATCACTCCGCCAAAAGACTTTCAGAACTGATATGGCACGTTTTGACTAGAAAAACAGGGTGGTAATTGCTGGATTCGAAATGAAAATTAAAAACATCATCAGCTTTTGAATAAGTTATATGAAGAGGACGCGTGCTATAGCTTTAGCTGTAGTACATATTATTAGTTATAGTGCGCGCACACCACTTAGACCCATATTTAATACGAGTGCCATAAGTGTGTATTATATTCGGGCGACCTACACCCAACATAGTTATAACGTCGAGTCATCGCCACTTTACGTCTTTCAAGAGGCGCCTTTTTTGCTTCTGGTCTCTTCTTCTCCTCCTCAACGACGGCGGCGGCGACGGCAGCCGGGGAAGGGTAACAAATTTACATTAGTATTGGAGTTTAATGGAATGGGAGAGACGTAAAACGCGCTATGACTTGGAAGATTCTGAAGGCACGTGTGCCATCCGCGGTTGAATGAGTACAGGGCTTAATAACATATAATTTTGTTTCGAAAATGTTATGATGACGGTTCAATCGGCCAGCGATGGACTAACAATTCCACGCGCGTGTATCAGGACGGCATTGAGTAGGTTTTAGAGTACGCGCCTGCTGGCTGCTGCGAGGCGCGCAAATTACACACTCATCATGTACAGCACGCGTCCCAAGCTATTATGCACTCGACATCAACACATCGAGTAGAGTATAGAGTTTTAAGTGAATTAATTTGACTTTTTCTTGTTCCAACACTCCCAATCCATCGAAATGATTTTCCATGTAATAGCCAACGCAGAAACGTAGTTGCGCGAAGGCCATAAATTTTTTGCACGTCTGTCTCTCGCAAAGAAAGGGATGAAAAAGGAAGCTGGAGCCGTTAAACAGAAGAGACGCCCGCCCGCGTTCGCCTCGCCTCCCTGGAGGGGTTGGTTGGTTGGCGTATCGACCGATAAGCGCGTCGGCGGACAATTTATGAAGACAACTTTTGCGTAGCGTTCACTACTATACGTATTGCGCTTTCCTAATACATCGCCGAATAAGATAAACGATGCGAAATTTGATATGGAACGAAAATCATGTAATAAGACGAACCACTTTTCTTCTTCCTTCTCTTCCTCCTCCTCCTCTTCTTGTTCTTCATCTTTGTGATCTGAAACAAACTAAAAACTAATCAATTAATTTTGCTCCACGAACAACTTCATCATGCGTGACACGAGTAGGCACGAATTAACAGGCCATATAAACTAATAAATGTGATTTGTTTTATTACACACGAAACAATCCAATCACAATACCATAATTAGATTTCTTTTTTACTGCCCCAAATTCCGACAAAACTTATTATAACTTAACTGAACGTATAGTACGAGTAGGTAAGTGTGAGGTTTGGATTAAAATTCGTTGACGGAGGAGGCATGAAAACGATATCATCAGCAAACGTGTAACAATTACGCCGATAAGCGATCGCATCAGATCAGATGGATCATCATCAAGAGATTAGATTGAAGATGCACTACACTACTACTTACCTTCCAACTCAAAAAGAAAGAATGGAGAGAAAAAAGAAAAGAGAAGAAATCAAAATGTAATTCGGTAGCTGTGCCGCTTACGCTTACCTATCGAAATCTCGCATCGCGTATACTTAATTAAGTCAGAAGCGTTTGCGTTTGATTTCGATTAGCATCGGAAAACGCAACAACGCAACCGCAAACAGGTAAAAGATATGAGCGCAGGCGAGTCGCAGTCAGTATGGCAAGCGAAATGGAACCGACAAACAACAAAACACAACTGATTAATATCAAAATGATACATAGGTACATACGTGTATCCCACACTCAAATTCGAGTGGGTAATCATCGTCATTATCGTAATGGTTAATAAGAAACTATAACTAAAACAAATAACTACAAATTAACTGAAAGTTATCAATCAGTTCCCATCTGTAATTTCTAGCCAAGCCACGTTTCGACTGTATTGTTGCTTTTTTTCTAGTAATAAGTATTAGAAATAATTAATCGTCATATTACGTTTCACGATAGATGATCTAAAACAATTTTTTTATTCGCCGCATGATGATTTATATTGTTATAGTGTTAGTTTGTTTATAAATAAATATTTTCCGAACGGAAGGAAAATCCAATTACGACTAGTGCATGTGAGAATTGAAATTTATGGGAAAAATTCGTGGCGATTCCACACGATTGATAGCATTAGTGCCCATTTTGCAGACTCATTTGGTTAATATCTAATCGTTGCATTATTATAATTTAAATGCACGTAATCACACTTTAAGCAATGTAGGTAGGGAATGGTAATAAAGACTAATAATGCAATATAAGTAATAATAATATGCATAATAACAGCCATTTTATAAAATTCATATCATAATCGTTTGTGTGTAGTCGGCCGGCGGTTGATAAGGTGAGAAATTATTCAGATCGCTGCTCGCGTGTGCACGATGAAAATGTCATACGGCGCAACGGCGACAACGCAAACATGCCAAAAACGATGGGCATTATGTTTAAACATACCTATTTACATTACATGAACATCACATTTAAAAATGGTTAATACTATCAAGCACGCAACTATTTCAAACCACCATTAAAATGTTCTCAAGCGCAATACTGCGCAGTGATAAGGACTAAAAAAAGAATCAATGTTTGTTGATGCTCACTGCAAATTTAATTCTATTTTATGGACAGTTTTTACATCTTTACGCAGGCAACAATTTGTAATCAAAATTCACAGTTTTTTCTCACTAAAAATATCCAGTTATTAATTTTAAATAAATTATTTTAAATTATTATAATTCCGAATGTTTCAAACTTATGATTTCATTTGAACAAGGAAGGTATATGGTAAATGCAGAGCATAATAAATGCGCAAAATACGGTCGCTTTTTCGGGGGGATGATATAGTTACGCAACGGGATATAAATTCAGATGCGCGCACACGTAGAAAACTCCCCGGCGAGCGGCAGGCGGCGTTATCTCGCTTGATATTATTTTCGCCGCCGTTTAGATAAGAACCAACCACCACCAACCACATCCACCACCGTTTCCACTGCTATGCGTGCGTTGGCAGCATCTCCTCCCTTCGTCCCTCCCAATTCTGTATTGGGCGGCTTGGGCCAAAAATAAATTGCTCTCTCCTACATAGCATACTAGAATGGGTGGCAAATATCGCCTTTCCCCTCCCCTACCCTCCCGCCTCCCGAAAAGGAGACAACCCGCTTGGGGCGATTTGTGTGCGTGCAACAATTCTTATTTCTTTTTATAGTTTGCGCCAGGGCGTAGGAGAGAAGAGATTGAGGGATTTGATCTCTGAAACTAGAGGAGAGGCGCGACGAGAGATCATCATCTGCATCGCGACCGCGCCCCGCCGAAAACAAACCCATTCACGCACACGCACGCACACTGTTGTCTCTTTGCGTGCGGGTGTGTGCATTTGACATCTCCATTTGTATGCCGAAGTAGGTAGAACGTAGTAGGTAGGTTGTAGTAGGTAGTTGAAGTTCTCGGGGATGCTTGCTGCCTTGCTGTTCGGCCATCCACTTCAATATGCGCGCGCGCGCGCGCTCTCGCGCTTATCTCCGTACGGATAAAAAGATCCATCTCGGCGATAATCGGCAGCAGCAGCAGCACCACCACCATGGGTCTCGGGGCGTGCGATACGCGATTGCGATAAGGCACAGCATACACACACACAGAGAGAGAGAGAATGAAGCCGAAGCAGCGGAGGGCTGCACAACATGATGATGGCCGGGGCGAA
Source organism: Myllaena sp. GC000078 (assembly GCA_030264135.1). Classification (NCBI taxonomy): domain Eukaryota; kingdom Metazoa; phylum Arthropoda; class Insecta; order Coleoptera; family Staphylinidae; genus Myllaena; species Myllaena sp. GC000078. The sequence goes on along the minus strand of JARJDR010009491.1, from coordinate 1,879 downwards.
GAGAAACAAAACGTGCGCCAACATAATGTTCCGGATGTAAAACGTGGTGCGTATACCAAATTATATTAAATTCACCCCCAGCAAAAAAAATCATGCACTATCAAAATATATGTACTACTATACCTATAATAATTGCAAATTTCCGTTGAATCGTCGAAAAAACGAAACGCGAGATAACAATCAGGGATGGTAAACCAACCGCTACTTACTTACAACACAAAATGTTGCTGCAAGCTGCACGCACGACAAATCGCCGGTCGGTTTTGCTTGGCGATTGCCGATATTGATAAGCAACGCGTCGGACAATAAAATTTCGCGCGCGCGCGCTCTCCTAAGTAAGTGCGTAAAATACACCCCGAACACAGGCCGATCGCATCGAATGTGAGTTGTGACACGTGATGGTGATGGCGATGATGATGATACCACAGAGAAGAAAAAAAGGCGATATCTTTGCGGGGAAATCGACACTGCCATGCATTTCGGTTTGCTTCGCAGTATTTGGTTACAGCTGCCGTGCGATTACATAGATTTCGTGGTTAGATTGGTATATCATGGCTATTTACATTTACACCCACGCCAACGCTGGGTGACAATCACTATTATTGCGAGTCGACAAGAAAAAACTCGATCCATATTACCATACTTAAGTATTACGTACAAATATTACTTACTTATTAATTTCTACACGACCATCAAGATGAGACGAAATAAGCAGGTATGCTATGCGCGAGGGCAATAAAATCAAATCACCGGTAATTAATTAAACGGCTAACAAATTCCCCCCCGCATGCAAGAAATAATCATAATCATAATGTACGCGGAGGTATTTTAATGTCCGCGGGCGTCCTTTTTTCTTTGCGCGCGCGCGCGCGCACAGGTGTTTCGCGCTTACCACCACTTTAACCCATTGATAAGCGATAAGAAAATACAAGCACTCATTATCCTCATCTCTTTCTTACTTTCAGCGGCGGACGAGAAATCAACCATAAATAACGATCGAAAGGGCGCACAAGCCTATTATTAGCGACGTAACTCAGATTAAATTAGAGTAACAATGCGAATAACAATTACCATTCCGTAATTCGATAAAATCAAATTGAATGTTACATGTGTTGCGCTGTGGTACGCTGCGGTGCGTTGCCGAATGATTTACAAGGAATTAGCATATTCGAGATATAACTCTCCACCGCCCCATGCATAACCTACCTAGTAGCTTACTACACGGGGACAACTAATAATAATGTCTATATTATCTAATCAGCAATGTGGATATGGCGGCGGGCGCTAATTAATTGCGACGAGTATGAATCTAAATCTAAACATGAATTGCAAATGCGCTGCCAGGCCTCTGGTGTGATTATCGAAGCGCACAAATAATGGTTGCAACGATTAGATTTCTAAATCGGAAACAATTATCTCACGATTAATATTTATTAATAATCGCGCGCGTGTGACATTTATTACCGCGTAATTATTGCGCTGTTGATTAATAATTATGCGTTTGGGTTGGGTAAATATATGCAATCGCAATGGGAATCAATTTACGCGAATTACTTATCACTCAATCCGTTTTCATTGCGCGGAAATGGTTCTTTCCCGACGCGGCCGCAGTGATGATTTTAAATCGCATTTTTATACCGACCAAGCGAAGAGAAGCCGGAGAACATTGCAAAAGTTTTCCCGGAGAAAAAATGAGGAAAGTTTTTGCTCGCGCGCAGATGGATGGATGGACGTGGGGCCAAGTGTTTTCAATGCGCACGCGGACGTGATAATCGAGAAACTTTTTTTACCGTTCCTCTCTTTTCATTTCCATTACAAATCATAACCGCTTGGAATGAAACAGAACAGGCGTCGCACGGAATCGATCACAACACGCACG
>JARJDR010009475.1:0-19062 GCA_030264135.1 Myllaena sp. GC000078 | reverse complement strand
ATCAAAGAATTTTACTGGATATATGGAATGAAACTTTGATGGGACTTGATGGATGGTGCAAAACCCTGGGAATTTGCAATAATCAAATTGAATTCAATTTATTCCCAGATAAAGTTTTGAATGGTCACGGCCGCACAATTACTTCACTTTTTTTTTCGCGAAGAAATAAACGAGGTGAATACTTATTAATTAGATGTTAGATTTTAATTATCTAAGTATTTTTAGGAGCGCCATACACAACTGAAGAGAAAATTAAAGAGCACTTTGTTAAACATTATAATTTAAGTTATTACATTGTTGGAAATTTTGAGACATTCACTAAAGAAATTAAGAAACGTCTAGGGTCAAACAACCCGTTGTTGTCAGCCGATCTCGTTTGGGGAGGATACTTTGATACCCATGCGAATCACGATCGAGTAGATGGTGTTTATGTATATATCACAGCAATTGTCGTAGATTTGGCGTAAAATCAAAATTTTTGAATTCTTTTTAATAGGAAAGTAATGTAAATTAAATATTTTTTTAGGAAGAAACAACAAAGTTGGTTCTCTTATATTTCAACATTCGACGTGTTTTCTTGGATATTATTCTGCATTACCTACTGCATCCTTTTCGTCCTGTTGGCACAGAGGATCTTACATGATGGTGGCTCCACCGGCTTCTTTAACTTCTTTGGATTAGCCTTATTCCAGCCATTTGCCTACGATGGAAGCAATTCTTTCGTCCGATTTTTTATGGCAACCACCAGCGTGCTCTCTGTGCTTTTTGCAACTATGTACTCAACGCGCCTCCTTAGCATTCTCATCGTGCCGCGGTATACTAATTATGCCGACACCGTCGCCGAAGCGATTGATAGCCCAGTGATGCGAATGGTCGGTGGCAATGAGTCGCTCTTCGTGCCGTTGATGCAGGACGCGCAGCTTGCGGCCGAATACGGGGAGTATGCGCGACGCGATAAATTACTAGCTTTCATTACACGCTGCTATATTATTGCTGATATGGCCACCGATGAGGACGAAGAGCAAGAAGGCATTAATATGTTTCAGATGGAAAGAGGAGAAACAGGTAATGATTATAATCATTTCAACTACCGGTAAATGAGTTAGTTTATTATAGGAAAAATGGCATATGCTGGCAATTGCGAGGCTACAACCCGCGTGCGCATGATTAAGGATAATTTCATTACGATGCACACGAATTTTGCACTACGCAAACATTCGGTGTATACTAAGTTGTTGGGGGTGTTTATGCAACGCGTCAGGGAGGCCGGATTGATACTTTATTGGGAGAACTTGCTTGCATGGCAACACAGTTGCTTTACGAATTCTATCAATGATCGTCCGGATATGTTCGCGGTTGATTTGATGCCATTGGAATGGGATCATATTAAGGGTGCGTTTGCGCTGTTGTTCTTCGGCTGGGCGCTGACGTGCGGTGGATATATTATTGAATGGGTTCGTTTTGTTCTAGAATTTCTAAGTTTTTATTCTAATATTTAAATTGTATATAAAATATTTATTCCAAATTAACGTCAGCATTGCAATCATGATCATGATCATGATCATTAGTTTAAATAATTAATTCTGTGTTCAGTGTTTTATGTCCAACTATAAATAAAAGAGCTCATTGTCAGTTTATTATGTAGAATCGTTTTCCTGTTTATCGAGTTGGACAAAATATGCGATTGATTTTTATATATACATATATAGATAGATAGTCAAAGCGCGTATATATTTGAATAACGCGCAATACATAACCTAACAAATTCCCTAACGCCATCTATTTATCGCTAGTCCACGTAAGTAGAGAGTAAATATCTTCCCGGCAAACACGACGCGCACAATACGATAATATACGGCTGCACTTTATTTCCTGTCTCACCTCACCCTCCTTGCTGCTGGTGCAGGGATGCCAACTAACCCCCTCAACCCCTTGTCGTATGCAACACGCAATACAATTACGCTCCATTTCCGTGCCGCACAAGAAGCGTGCATTCCTTTCCGGATGGCATTCTAACTACATCATCATCGCTCTCCCACTCAACTCCCACGCACCGACAGACAGAAACGCGGCACCGGCGTCGGCGGGTTAAAGAAGTTGCAAAGTTAAATTTATACGCGTACGTACGTATTTTCTTACCGATTCCTACACGCGTTTCTCTCCACCCACCCACGCGCCCGCGCACAAAGTATGCTATTATTCAATGAGAAAACTTTGATCGAAGAATGTTGAACATTGCAGTGAAGGAGATGGAACGCGGGCGAAATTCGGCGTGGGATGGGAGACGCGCAACGCTTCCGAGTATTGCGCGGGGCGCGGCAAAAGTAATCATTTCGATAAGTTTTCGAAGGCGAGCGATATGTCGCATCCGTAGATAGACCGCCGGAAGTCATACGGTTTATTGTATCGGAAATGTCGAAATTGAAGCGGACACACAACCGAAACGAATATTGCAGAACTGCTTCTTGTCCTTGCGACATGCCTCCAACCCCCCATTCTCCTCGCAAGGACGTCGAAGAGTAGAAAACGAATTTATGCGCGCCGATTTGTGATTTGCGTAGCGAGCGTGTTTTTGCAGCTAGCACACGTTCCTAGGTATTATACGTGAACGTGTGGATTACTTGCAGCAAGTTTCCGGGCTACTTTTAATCTCGCAAATGGCGGACGTGACAACGTAATTGATATGTACGATTCTCGCACGTGTGGTGCGACACGTGCGTGCGTGTACGTGCGTGCGTCGCCAAGGATATATCCGAGAAATTGATAGCCGAATTTTTACGCAGTCAATATTCGCGCACGCGATAATCGAACAATTGAACAGTGGCAGCTGGGCACGAAGTACATTTGTTGACTCGGCTGCGAATTGCGAAATGCCGCATTAATGAACCACCACGGGGCGGGCGTCACGCGATCTAATCGCACACCGCGAGCGATTTTAATGCGCTTTCGATTAAATTGCGTGCCAAACAAGTGGCTCTGCAAACCTTAACCCTTTCTCGGAATGAAATTAGATTTGTATAAATCTACCCGCGCGCGCTCGGCCTCAGAAAAGTGTAATAAATCTCCCTCTTCGCCTAGATAGGCGATCCCAACACCAAATCCAAACTGAATATATCATATAGTTGGCAGCGCACACAAATTAGTGTTAGTGTACTGAAACGTAAACTAGCAACGGGATACGCGTTGGAATAAATTCGGAAAGGACCCAATTTGCCCCTCGTCCACGTGTCATTCTTAACCGCCACACACCGCTGACGTTTTGCCGGAGGTGGGGATGGTATTAACCGCAATTCGCATTCGGACATTCCATACACGACCGCTGTACTACGCAATTGATTTGTGCGAGAAGCGGTACTAATTAATACGCAAAGCGCAATATATTGCATTATGCATACGGCAGCGGCGCGCTGTCATCTCCACACGCTTGGTGGCGGCGCCGGCGGAATAATTACGCGCCGCGCACAAGGATAATGAACCGCGGCACTGCGCATGGATAATAATAGTTCCATGTAAGATGGTATTAAGAAAGCCGCACAAGTGCAGCAGGCGGGGCGAAGTCGTCGCCAAAGTAAATGCGTTATGTATGGAATTTAATTAATTTTAGCCACGACGACTTCATCTCCTCCATGCTTGCTTGTTGTCGCGATGACAATGAATGACCCCTTTCACTAGCCGCCAAAAGTTAATTATAAATAAATATGTCCAGAGATTACCGAGTTAGCCTTTTGTTTCCACCGTGACGCTGCTGACGCGGTATGTTTACTTTTTGCTCATTACCGTCGCGTGCGGATGTAATTTCATTAGGGCCACTATATAACATTCAACTCCAGCCGCCCAGCATCACCCCCAGCATTGCCAACCTAAATCCTCGTAACTTTACTCTCTTGCCCGCGCGCGAATGTTGCCCTCATTAGAAGAGGTTAGAGTGTCGCAGCAACTCTCCCCTAATTAGTTTCATCTTGGTTTTCATTAGTTCTTATTTCGTGTGATTTACTTCTTCTGTGCCGTTAGCTTGTTCCGCACCATGCCAGCTGAAAACTATCCGAGAAAAACATGCGGAAAACCTTTAACCTTATCCAACGCCTATTAATAATGAGCGTGCATATAGGCGTTTTGATAGTTTCGGCAAGCAGAGAAAAAAAGACGCTTTCCCGCTTTACGCCGTACGATGATTGATGACTCGGCTGAATGTCGCATGCGTATACGTAGTTGTTTTGTATCTGTCCATTGCGATACGATATATAAACTTGTCGTGTCAGAGGGTGATTACACGAAACTGTGTCGAGTCATGTTGAAATTGTTCCGCGTTGCCTATTCATTCACGAGCAGTACACCCAAAAAAAAAACGGATACTATGTAGTTTCAACATGATACATCAATTTAATTATCCTAGAAAATAATATTGTCATGTGTGCTAAAGTGAGCGACATCTGCTCGCAGGTCGCAAAGATCAGACTTGAAATATTTATGAGCATTGCGAGAACGAAGAAACGAAGAAACCGAAAGGAAAAACTTTATTTGCAGAAGCTGAAAGCCGAATCCAGGATCCGGATTTCGTACGCAAATCCAAACAGCGTAAACCTCTTAGGTTATAAACTATAAAGTAACAATAGTAGTCAATTACGCGGAGGCAACAACGCGCCGAAATCGAAATGGAAATAGAAAACCCCATGGGGGTGCGCTTCTCTTCCGCCGCACCGACGTTTACCATAGTAAATCCTTGCTACGCTTTGCAAAGGTACCTACTATAAAAAGCCATTAATTCCCATTCGATTTATAAACGTTATAAACGTTGAATTTATTACAACATTAGTGAATAGTGCAAGAGAAGAGAGAAGTGTGGAATAAATAATGATTTGTAAATTACGCCAAAAATTAATTTGAAACGCTTTTTTTTTCTTCTTCTATTAAACTGAATTCATTTTACACCTCCAGATGAGTGGCCCTGCTTTATATGTATTACCACATTACATCGGCTATTTCTATTAAAATAGCATCCTTCGCGGGGCGTATTTATCACGAGCAGCCCGCGGGATGATACTATCCCAAGGGAACAATATCAACGTCCTGCTACTCCTCCTCCTCCTCCTTCTTCACCCTCAACCACCTAGGCGTGTAATGGCGAAGCACTTTGCGTAATTAAATCTAAATCGTTTTGAAGGGAGCGTAAAAAGTTCCATTTTTCTCACGAATCTCCCTCAGACGAACCACCGAATCAAAGAGAGCAATCTTTGCGCGTCAGTGAAATTTTATAACTTCGAGTAAAAAATTAATATGACTTAAAAGTTGAATTTAGAGTTATCAAATAGTCAAACAGTAACTCTTAGATTAACATTTTTCGCGCATAAGAAGCAAAAAAACATGCAAATACCAACAAAATGTCATCGCGTAGGGTTTTATCATGAATTATACACGCGCGGTTTGTTTATTCGAAACGGAAATTTACGACCGTCTGCCAGCATCGCGAGTTGCGCTGAGATTTACACCCCATCCTCCACCCTCTCACACAAGACTCACCGCGGTGAAATGTATGTACGGGATAAACCGTTCGAAATGATTACATACAACCCCAAAATGCACGTCGCGTGGATGGTAATTTATACAAAAATGCAACACAATGTAAATAAACATGGACGTGCCCACATGGCAGATAGAATAATATTGACTCAATTTGAATCAACAAGCTCCTCGCTGCCGTATAAATATTGCGACTACATAATATGTGCAATTCCAGTACTTTCCCGGAATTTATCTATTTTCCTACTTGCAATGTTAACTAAACTAATAACGAGTGCGTTTTGCAACGTAATTAATGTAACGACCTCTCTTTTACAGTGGATGCAGTGTACGCGGCCGCGCACGCTGTGCACAACATCATCGAGGCGGAATGCGGCGCACCGTTTCGACTATGCGAGCAGCTCCGGCCGGCGCCCACCGGGCCGCAGGTGTTACGCGCCATTCGCAACGTCACGTTCACAGGTGAGCGCAAAAGTAAGAAACCGCATCGACTATGTATACGTTTCTCTCCTAAGTTTGCTCGCATGACACTTCTTTCTGCGGCCTAATCAGTATAACAATTTGTTCCTCTCCAAGGTAAGTCGTTACCTAATACCGCCGCAAGTTGTAAGTTGAAAGTGAACACAAATGCATCCTACGATCCCACTTGATCGAAATATCACAGGGTTAAGCACATATGCGTCAAGTTGTTGATGCCGACAACGTCGTTTTCATAAACGCTTGAAGTATACTAAGAGCACCTTGCGTCAACACACCGCGCGCGCGCTTTGAAAGTTATATGAAGGAAGTTTTCGATTAATTTACGGCACGAGCGAGCGGCGGCGGAAGACTACGGGGTGAGGTGAGGGTAAGGTGATGCACGTGCGAGCCGACAATGTTCACGCATCACGAATTTTATCGCTTCGTTTTGTTTATCGAAGGTTTATATATAAACTTGGGCGGCATATCCAGGTGAGTGTCGTGTGGCGTTCGCGCCAAAGTTAAATTGCTGATTCCAACCAACCTGCTGTTGCTTCGATTGTAATCAAAATGCAGATGACGAAAAAATAAACGCAATTAATTGCTGCACGCGCTCGCAAAGAGGGTGGAAATTCAACAGCGAATTGATAACCGATTAAACTCTTCTCTGAACATAATACAGCAAAAGAATTTTCTCTAGTTCCTTGTTAATTAAAACCTATACCGAAATAACCTTCAATCATGTTGTAATCTCTTGCGTTGGCATTTGGAAAAACTAATAAACGCAAGTTAATGGATGCCATGCATCATCATTACTCATGGTGCGGACCGCAATCGCCAAAGACAGCGGTAGAAGCGGGTGGAAGGACACGTTTATCCTTGCAATGTATCTCCACACGAAAGGGCCAGCAGCGATTTTGCATCACACGCTGGACTGCCTTCGGACGCAACGCCAGACTAATGATAAGAGGAAGAGAGCCGGCGAGTTAATGCAATTTAAGCCAATCAAGCGTTTGCGCCGCACGCATTTTGTTCCTTTCTATTATTGATGCGATTGCGAAAATCAACAAGGTTATGATGTTATTTGGGGATGAATGCTCACATTGCAACTATTGCAACTAACGAATGGTTAATTGCGCTTTTGGGGAGATGACGAATGCATTTTCCGTTTATCCGTTTAGCGTTCAGCGGTATAGTGTAACATTGGCGCAGTTTTAATCAACAATGTGTGAAACCACTTACCAATGCATTGGATCTGTAATGAGATGAAAATGCAATTAGGTTTATTGTTAATATTGATGAAATCGTAAATGATTGCTTACCCGTATGAATATACGTATTACGTTGCACCGTTGCTCTCCGACTTGTAGACTTGTTGGACTTGTTGAAGCTGAAGACGACGAAGACCACGATGAATGCACTCCAAAACCACTGATTCACCACACGCATTAGATCTAAACACGCTTGACGGCAGTACGGGCAGCACTTTCAATTCGCAATTCATCGTGTCTAACCTCAGGCACCTCAAGTTCACGGGCTTCGCGCAATGTTGAATTTATCCGCAGCACATGTTATGTTGCACCGCCGATTTCAAGATGCATTGCTGCATAACACCTTTTATTAATTGCACCGAACCAATGAGTTATTAGTAACAACGCGACAGTTTCTTGCAGTGAGTATCTTGCAATTGTGCAATTAGTAACGTGAAGCTCGTGAAGTAACGTAACGTAACGTCAACTTTTTGAGGTTAGATCGGCTAGATAAGTCGCTTGACAAAAAAATTGTATTCCTACGCCATGCGACGCTAGCGCCAGCGCTGTGGAGTGAACCACCGCTATAAACCGGAGCGGCGCCAACATGCACCTGCTGCAATGTTTACATTTCACATGAATGCACAAGGAATGTGCATTAAATGCAGGCGCGTGCCAAAGGGTTGAAGACAAGTGCAGCGCTTCTTACGTAATATGGTTTTGCACTTTTCTCAGCTATTTCTCAACGGATTTCGACGGGGAAAAAAGCAATCGCATCATCACAAGAACCTCTTATTAGTTTATAATTTAGATTTTCCTCTTATTGAATTGAAATATCTTAATTTTAATCTAAACTATCCGTAATTAAATATTACATGATTAAAAATGCTTTTCCTGAAGAAATAAGTGAATGCATGCTACTGAACCATAATTAACTCAATATTGATACTTTTTGTACTTTTATATGAATGTTTTTTACTCATTGCAAAATGCATTTGTTTTTACCCGGCAGGTCGTCAAGGAACCGATATTCGCTTCAACGCCGACGGCGACGCGTTCGGCAGCTACAACATATATCAGTATCAGAAACACGACGATGGCAAATACGACTACAATCAGATTGGATCATGGAAAGAAGTGTAAGTACACCAAACACAAAAAAAACAAGCCGTGTTGTTTAAATTGACACTGATCCGCAAGAGATTTATGCATCTTACCACCAATTAGCCGTTCGTAAAATCGTATTAGTTACGAAATGCAATCGAATTAAATTACTACTTATACTTTCAAATTCAGCATCGATTCGAATGCTGGTTGCGTAAAATCCCACGGCGAAAAAGAACCGCTTAAAATACGCACATCTACTCGTATATTTCGATCGACGTTTAAAAGATGCGCCTGAGCGAACGAAGAGTGCCGGCAAACAAGATTAAACTTGCGCGTTAACAGAGCGCCGCGCGCTCGCTCGCTCGCTAAACTTCTTCCGCGCCGGAATTGATTGTGTACAAATTAAACGGCGGGCGTCGAATGTTTGTAGCGCCACTTTCGGTGTAGACTAGTAGACAGTCGTCGTCAAGTCTTCACCCTGGTGTTGTCGGCGAAATGAAAACTTCGGCGCTTCCTCTCCGCTCGCATCTGGCAGCCATTAACTTTTACAGTTGCCGGCTGCGTGAAAAGTTTAATTCGTTTTGTGTGAGCTGCAAAAAAACTTGCCTGGTTGTTTTACAGGCAAGAAAAACACTCAAACCATTTACACAGACATTTCCTGATATTATTTCCATTTTAAATCGAATTTAAGCAAATTATTCATTTATCACTTTGTTGATTGAAATTGTGTGTTTATGTTATAGACTAATTAACATAATCACCGCTAGTGTTTTGGGTTTATAACATATTTTATCATTATTTCCACGCCACTAATTGAATAAACATTTCCGGCCGTTTTTTCGTTTGCGGTCGCTCATTTCGCTCGCCGGCGGCGAATTCAATCAGAAATAATTTATTCAAAGTCGCCCTCCTCGTCATCGGCCCCATCCCCGCGCACGCACCTCGCGTTGGGTAACGAGCACGACAGGCCAGACAGACAGTTCCCACCCCGCGCGGCGTAAAATTCCCGATATTAATGATCGGACGCGCATCAACCCCGGCGGGCATTATCGTTTCCCAGCCTGGTGTCAACCGAACGGGCGCACGACAACGATGCGAATTATTTGCGTGTCCACGGCGCACGGAACACGCGCACGGAATAATAATGATCAACTGCTGCGAAATGCCATTATTATTATTATCATCATCATCATTTGCAGTTTCTTTCTCTTTCTGCTGCTAAAAATCCCACGACAACTTGTAAATGTGCAAATGTGCAATGGAGCACATGTTTATTGTGGTCTGAGCAGTAAGCAGTAAATAACCGACATGGATTTGCGAAAATAATTTAATCTCTTTAACGACCCGGGTGGTTTGTTTCTGCATCGCTGTGCATCGTATCAATCTCGTGATGTCGCGTTTGTTTTCATTGCTTTCCCCGCAAATAATGAAAACGACGCCGTTAAATTTCGCCCACAATAAAATACTTTTTAATAATACTTTTATTCGCGGTTTTATTGTTACGATCGTTTCATACAATAAATATTTGTTTCCATGGAAATGTTGTTAAATCCCACTCTTGCATACTCGTTGCGCGAAACAGTGAGAAGGAGGGAGGTTCTCGACACGTGCGACAACGTTTACTACCTACGTTTTAACCCTTGGCGCCCGTTTTCACTTTCGCCCCGTTTCCCGTTCTTTACGATATTACTTACGGAAATTGCCGGGCAATTTGCCCTCGTAATACCCACTCCAAACTCATCTCAAACTCAAACTCTTGCATTTAAAATTCAGACTCGACCTGCACCTGGAGAAGTTGCAATGGCGCGAAACGGACAGCATCCCAACATCCATCTGCAGCCATACTTGTCCCTCCGGACACATTCGCAACTATCAAGTAAGTCCACGTTTTCCCACCTTTCATTTTTCGCTTGCATTAACTAGCGTTCCCCAGGACCAATGCTGCTGGGCTTGTGTGGCATGCCGCGAAGACGCCTACGTCTTCAACGACACCTGCAAGTCTTGCTCCCCCGGCTATGCACCCAACGGCAACAAAACCGACTGCGTGAAACTACGCGCACTCGTCATCGACTGGCTGAACCCCTGGGCGCTCGTCCCCTTGATCTTTAGCGCCGTCGGCATCTTGGGCACCATCTTCACAACGTGCGTTTTCATCCGCTACAATCGCACGCCGGTGATTATGGCTTCCGGACGCGAACTGTGCTACGTGCTGCTCGCCGGCGTGCTCTGCTGCTACTCGATGTCGTTCGTCATCCTCGCCAAGCCGACGGTGGAGACGTGCGCCGTGATGCGTGTGGGTCTCGGCCTCTGTCTGAGCATCTGCTACTCGGCGATCTTCACCAAGACGAATCGCATCTCGCGCATTTTTAATCGCGGCGTGAAGAGCATCAAGCGGCCGGTGTACACGTCGCCAATCTCGCAGGTCGCTATAGCGCTCGGTATTGTGTCGATTCAGCTGGTTGGCGCTATTGTGTGGCTGGTGATTGATCGACCTGATATCAGGGAGATTTACCCAGCGCCGTTGACCGCCGTGTTGACGTGCCGCGTATCGACGTTTGCCCTGCTCATGTCGCTGGTGTACAACATGATTCTGATTATTCTCTGCACGTGGTATGCGTTTAAGACGCGGAAGATACCGGAGAACTTCAATGAGGCGAAGTACATTGGGTTTACCATGTACTCGACTTGTATTGTGTGGTTGGCGTTCTTGCCGATTTATTTCGGCACGAATAATGACTATACGGTGAGAATTTTCCTACCCACAGCAACAATTATAGTTGACTAATGATGAATTCATTACAGATTCAAATCGTGAGCATGTGTATGTGTCTGAACATCAGCGCATCGGTGGCGCTTGGTTGCCTCTTCACGCCGAAAGTGTATTTGGTGCTCTTCCAGCCCTACAAGAACGTGCGGCAGGGCAACGGAAATCAGGTGCGTGCAATAAGCTAAATAACTGCAACACATGGAGAAAGTGTAGGGCGTAGGGCGCTGGCGCCAGCAGGACATACGGGAAGTTGAAGCGCAGAGCAATACGATATTGAATTGATTGTGTGGCCGAGTTGTTTGCTTTGCAAGGATTTCGTATTACATTGAAATCGAACGAACGCTTTATGCCGAACGGCCGGAGGAAAAAAAAGGTCGACTCCTTCGAGACCTCAAAGCGTGCGTCCTATCTCTCGCTTTGCATAGTGAGCAGGCGAGGTGCAGCAAAAAAAAAGAAAGCAGGAAAAGCCGAAGGAGAATTATTGATAAGGCGCGCTTCATCATTCATGCGTCAATTTATTTCGGCATGAAATGGAAAAGGAAAGGCTTTTGCGTGGGAGCGTCAATAATAAATGCGCCGAATTTACATTCATTATTTACATGTTTTCCAACGCGCGAATATTGAAAATACGTATTACGAGTCGCAAATTATGATTTAAATATATGTGAAAAGAATATTAAAGTCAATATCGATTAATACGAGAGTTACAAGATTTTAGCGCGTGGATGACTTAACTTAAATCGGATAGGACGATAAAATTCCTTGCAAACTGCATCGCACTGACATCTAACAATGCAACCGTGCACTGATTTAAAATTGTTTTAAGTTGACTTAAACGATAGTACAAACGAAATAATTAAACTTAAATGATTCAATTTAATTTTCGACAAGAAATAATAAAATCAAGTTTGATTTAATCATTTCAGCAGCTATAAAAGAGTCTTAAATTATATAAGTGAGTAATAAAAGATAAAATAATAATTTTATAGAGTAATATGGATTCGAATAAATCTAAAAATTTTAACACACGAAGATATTTTTGGATTCGCTTAATGCCACTTGAACTGCCATCCACTTATCATCCCCCGTTCTTCGGCCGATACATAAATATTGCCATTAACCGAATTACCTATAACCCGGCCCAATTTAAACGCGCGTATAAAAGGTGTTTTACGGGCGACGATCCCCAAGTATGCATGTCTCCACCAAATCTACATACCATACACAGCCCGACGCACGCACCCACAGGATCGCTTAACTTAACACTTATCGTCTTGTACGCTTCAATCCCGCGTTTCGTCGCGTTTCGTCGCGTTTCGTCGCGGCTCGCATGAAATTTTCACGCCCAAGGTAGGATATTATGCGATGACGAAGTATGTGCATAAATAAGTGATAATTTACGAACGGAGCTAACCACAAACGCACCCCCTACCAACGCCCCCAACGGCGGTGAACAGGATATTACGTCACACGCATAACGATGGCTGCCTTTAATTAGCGATTCGCATGTCGCTGGGTGGATTTAATTAATTTCGATAATTGGAAAATTTATTGCGCATGAAAATTAATTACGCCCGTTGTGCGTATGTGGGTGGGTGTCAAACTATTTGGCGTTGATTGATCGTGATCAATTGATTAAAAATCGTTTTTCGGTGTGGATTGTGTATGTTTTGCAGGGCGCTGGTGGCGATCGGCCGGCGTATAGCATGCGCTTTGCCGGGCCGCGTTCGCAGACGGTGCAGTCGATGACGAGTAATTCGCGCTCATCGCCGAAAGCGGGTCAGCGGCACGCCAATGGCGGAGGTGGCGGCGGTGGCAGCAGTGGAGGCGGCGGAGGCGGCAGTGGTGGAGGAGGCGGTGGAGGCAGTTGCGGCGATCCGAATACGCTGCCCAGCCCCAGCGTGGAGGAGAGCTCGCTCAGCTAAACGCCTCCAGCGTCATGCCATGCATCGCAACGATAACAAGCCCAATCCTCAAATGTCAAATATTTTTGTTTTTTTCCTTTTTGTTCTTGTTATTTTTTCTAACCAACATCAAGAGGAAACCTGGGGTGAGTGGACGCTGTTCTTGGAATTGAATTGATTATATGGTGATTTGCCCGGAAATGTTTCGTGCGCTCGGCGCTTTGTGCGCGGAAAATTAATTTGAACTTTGGTGTGATTCCTTCGCGGGAATTGCATCGAGTTTGATGTTGAGCCCTTTTTCCGCGTGCACTATGAAATATTCCCGTTGGTAGGCGAATCGCTTCCGGTTTCCCGTGAAAAGTGTTTTATGTTACGAAATGATGGTGCGTTCGTTGCGTAATCTAAGACTGCAGATATTAGATAGTACTTGTATTACTTATACTGAGTATATAATTGCAGAACTTGTTAGATTCGTGTAAATAGTGTAAATAAAACAAGATGTTTTGTTTTGTCGGTGTATAGATAGAAATCTTAATTAGTTAAATACCATAAAGATAGATTTAAAATCTAGAAAATATCAGTATTACTAAGAACTCGGTAAGTACGATTAAGGATAGAAATTGAATAAGTTTTTGTTCGATTATTGTAAATAGCAGACGTTTGTGCCTCTGTCTTCTATCAAATTATCTACACTTACAATTAAATGAATCGACAAAGACTATTAAGATAGATTCAACTATTACTCTTAAGAATAATAACTAAATACTCAAAATATTTAGCAAGAATTCCATTTTTAGATAGCTCAATGTGATTGATTACTTATTTCAAAGTACGTACAGTATTAATGAGAAAAGAGGCGAAATTATTTACATAGTATAATATAATAATGAATGTTAATTACGAAAATACTGGATGTCTTTATTGAATTTACGGGTACATTGTAAGATACTCTGATTTGCACACGCTGATTTTGTATTGTAAATTATTCATTCGAGCGAAATTCGATACAATCTCGAATTCGTCTCCTCACGAGCTAGGGTGCTACTTATAACAATACACAAACAAACAAACCAATGTTATGGAATAACTACTCTTTGATCTTTGTTGTTCAGCATAAGTAAACGTGTGTTAATAACAAATTCGACGAATATCGTTGTGTTGCCAAACTAACCTACGTAAGAAATTTATGAGACCGCGAATATATGTGTGTCTCTGTAATCGATCGCAATCAATCAATCAATAACTATAAGATCAGGAAAATGAAAAAAATACTTACTAAACTCACTGTTATCGCGGAGGAATGGTACCTAAATGTTTAGAACGTAACTAAAATGTTAAAATAAATGTTGCACACTAAGAATTTAACGTAAATCTTTTACGAAAGTTGATTTATGTTTAGTGAATGATTTAAATATATGTATATTTGTTATTATACATGCTCAAGATTTTAATGAATAATTTATGAAATTGTTAATATTACCTATTAATATGAGATATGTTTATTTGAATGAAATTTAATGAAATAGTCCTAAATGTATTTGTATTAAGAATATGAACTATGAACTATGCAAACTATTTGTGAATAGAATTGAAAACAATTAGGCATATCGCATAAATCAATAACTTTGCAAATGTGATAAAAAGCAACACACATGCAAACTGGCAACTTATTAGCACGTAAATCTCGATGGTGAACTGCTAAACTACGGTTTGATTGAAAGTGGCATTGTGACCGACTGTCTAACAATAGATTACACAGTATATTGTTGTTAACTCACTAAGACTCTATGGTATTAGGATAACAATTAAACTTATCCACGAAGAGATAGGAATGGAAGCAGCAAAAGGAGAGGTCGTAATAAAGGCGAACATGTGATTACAACTAACTGCATTTTGTTCCTTCAAACATGCTTAAACTTTACAGGACTAAACCTACAACATACAAGTAGATCATGACTGATCCAGACTGTCCAGTTTGTACGGTAAATACAAATAAATTATTTAATGTCTTTGTAACCTGATCAAATAATGCGATAATGCGAAATAAGACGATGAAGATTGACACTTGTGTATACGCTGAGTCAACACTAAATACGAGTAGGTAAGTAGGTACTTGATCGTAAGTCGCAAATTGAAATTTAAATATTTACATATCTACATGCCCATCCAAAGCACCTATGGGATTGATCAATGTGTAAAACCGAGCGAGCGCCGGATTTAAATTCGACAATTAAATTCAATCTGCGCGCGCATTTCGTCATCAGCAGCATCTCGAGCTGCGAGTGTGCGAGGCGCGCAACGCGCAACCGCCAGCCCGCTTGCGTATTTGGAGCGGAAGTAGAAATAATTTGTTACAACTAATTTACGATCACTCCCGACGGACGGGACGGAACGCAGTGTGGCAGTGATATCAATTTGCCACCGTCATCGTTTTCAACTCATTCGCTTTTCTTCTTTGTACTTAAATTTTGTTCACAACCAATTCAGTGTTTTTTTCTAATTAGGTGTTTTTTAGTAAAAGGACGTGTCACCAACAGACTGTGTGGCTGGTTCCTGGAAAACTTTATATTACAACGTACCACATGAAATTAACGCCAGCCTTAGTGATTTCATTTCACACATACGATGTTTTCCGCGTTCATAGAAAATTGCGTTTTCCAACACCTTGCGTGGCTGGCAGCGCGTCAATTAATTACGTGCCACGTTGCTGGCGCCTTCAATTAAACCGCTTCCAAGAACCCTTCGCACCTGAAACACGAAAAGCAGCTTGCTAGTAGATTTATACTCCAGCATTTGCCGTTGTGTAGCAATCGGTGTCAATATAATCACACTATTATCGCATCGCACTGATCATAAGCATAATCATGATGGTGATGAATGGTATGAGCGGGTGTAAAGTTGCGAATCTATTCATTCAAGCGGTCGCGCGCGCGCGTTCGTTCGTTCGGAGTGCGCGAGATCCATCATTTCCCGGTTAGCGCACACATCCTCTCCGCCGCCGCCGCCAGCAGCAGCCGCGCCAGGCAGGCATATCACACCGGCGTGCTGCCAGTTGGGGGCGGCGGGAAAGGAAGTATCAATGGCAGGATACATGTCACATGACCGGATATCTGTTTAATTCCGCGCGCGCTCGCGCTCTGCTCGCTGCTAGCCAACAACGACGACTTTACCACTGCGAAAAAACTGAAACCAAACTGAATCATCGATTCGGGCATGATTGCATGGCATCAATTCGATGACATGATTGGCGGATGCTTTAATGCATCGCGATCGAAGTGCGTTGGTGCGGCGGTGAAATGCGCACAAGTGGGTTGAATAGGATAAATGCATGTGAGTCACAGGACCTCCTTTGCGAGCGAAAAACTCCTTTGAAAGTCTTTAACTATTCCCCTTCCACTTATTTACTAGTAATAGTGTGATAACTGGAGCGGGCATGAGGAGAGAAGAAGGACGCACGTAAAGGTTCGCCTCGCACCCACACAAGTAAGCGCCCGCGCGCGCAATGATTAGAGATGATGATGATAATGATGCCGATTTGGGATTGGGATGGGAAGGGCGCTAATCGCTGTCAGCGCAAGACTCTCGCGCGGCTTTGCAGCAAGTCAGTGCAGCACCACCGACCGTCCTGGCCGCTCGCCTCTTTCGTCCTGCACACGCATGTCCTTCGCCATCGTCGGTGTAGTTAGTGCGCATCATCACGTCTCGGTGGGTTGTTGGTGTGGTGTGCGCGTTGTGACTTAAGCCCTTTGTGCGGGTGCGTGCGCGCTTGTGTGTGGGTGTGTGTGAGAGGTGCACCGCCGGACTTGGTGGTGGTTTTGCAGTTTTTTTTTCGGATCTAAATTCATCAGTTTTCGGGTAATAATACTGCAGTTACAGCAGTGCAGCAAGACAAAGCCCCAACTCGAACAATGGGCGCATGTTAAACACTTCCTCCTCTCCGCTATTACTTTCCGATTATCTTCAGTGTGCATTTCAACTTTCAGCACCGCTGGTAATGCGCACATTTGGCTGACAGCAACTACAGCTCATTCATCAAACTCACAAGCACAAGGATTGGCAATGGCGGACCATAAAGACGACGGCCATCATCATGATAGCGCACTGATGAACCGCCATGACGAGACCATCGAACTTCCAACCCTGACGGGCGGTGGCGGCGCAACTGTGCACCAAGGCGCCAAACACGAACAGGAGCTGAGCGGCGATCGTGGTTCGTGGTCGAGCAAGCTGGACTTTATCCTCTCGGTGGTGGGTCTCGCCATCGGTCTGGGCAACGTCTGGCGGTTTCCGTATCTCTGCTACAAGAATGGCGGCGGGGCTTTTCTCGTGCCGTACTTCATCACGCTCTTCCTCGCCGGTATTCCCATGTTCTTCCTGGAGCTGGCGCTCGGCCAGATGATGACCATTGGCGGCTTGGGCGTGTTCAAAATCGCACCCATCTTCAAAGGTAAGGCGCCATTGCACAATCCGTTAAGGAGCTTAGGATACCTGAACGGTGTGCAGGTATCGGCTACGCGGCGGCTGTAATGTCCTGCTGGATGAACATCTACTACATCGTCATCCTCGCCTGGGCCATCTTCTACTTCTTCATGTCGCTGCGCTCGGATGTGCCGTGGCGCACGTGCCACAACTATTGGAACACCAAGTTCTGCGTGAATCCCTACGATCGTGGATCGCTGCACTGCTGGGAGCAGTACAACGCCAACAACACGTTCAGCAAGATATGCGCGATCAACTCGTTCAACATTTCAGTGAGCGAGCTTACCGATCCGGTGAAGGAGTTCTGGGAGTAAGTCCGCGTCCTTCAGACTTTCTTAAGAAACTTGGATTGAGAGTTGGGCTCTTATAGACGGCGCGCGCTGATGATATCCGACGGCATCGAGCATGTGGGCAACATCCGCTGGGAGTTGGCCGGCACTCTGCTGCTGGTGTGGGTCATCTGCTACTTCTGCATCTGGAAGGGTGTGAAATGGACCGGGAAGGTGGTTTATTTCACAGCGCTCTTTCCGTATGTACTGCTGACCGTTTTGCTGATCCGCGGTGTGACACTTCCGGGCGCAATGGAGGGCATCAAATTCTACATAATGCCCAATATGGCCAAGCTGAAGGAGTCTGAGGTGTGGATCGACGCAGTCACACAGATCTTCTTCTCGTATGGTCTCGGTTTGGGGACTTTGGTGGCTCTGGGAAGTTACAACAAATTCACCAACAATGTTTATAAGTGTGTTTTCAACTTCTAAACCCTTAACTATGAGTCTTGATTGATTTACTATCTTTCTCAGGGACGCGTTGATTGTCTGCACGGTCAATTCGAGTACGAGCATGTTCGCGGGCTTCGTCATCTTCTCCGTGGTCGGTTTCATGGCGCACGAACAGCAAAAACCGGTGGCTGAGGTAGCCGCTTCCGGTAACATCAATAAACCCTCTCACCCGCAAACCCTACAGTTTGCTGGTCTGTTTCTTAGGTCCCGGTCTGGCCTTCTTGGCATATCCCTCGGCGGTGCTACAGTTGCCCGGCTCGCCGATCTGGGCTTGTCTCTTCTTCTTCATGATCCTGCTCATCGGTCTGGACTCGCAGTTCTGCACAATGGAGGGCTTCGTAACAGCAATCATTGACGAATGGCCGCATCTGTTACGCAAACGCAAAGAACTCTTCATCGCTGGAGTCTGCGCGCTGTCCTACCTCGTCGGCCTCACATGCATCTCCGAGGGTGGTATGTACGTCTTCCAGATCCTCGACTCGTACGCGGTGAGCGGTTTCTGCCTGCTCTTCCTCATCTTCTTCGAGTGCATCGCCGTGTCGTGGGCGTTCGGTGTGGACCGCTTCTATGACGGTATCAAGGAAATGATCGGTTACTACCCGATGAAGTGGTGGAAGTTCTGCTGGACCATCACCACGCCCGTTATTTGCATTGTACGTCCAATTCCTTCCTTCGTCCAAATCATTTGGTAACCATTTGGTTTGTTTGTTGTTTGAAGGGTGTTTTCATCTTTAATATCATCCAATGGACGCCCGTCAAGTACCTCAACTACGAGTTTCCGCTGTGGGCGCACCTCT
>JARJDR010009471.1:0-15653 GCA_030264135.1 Myllaena sp. GC000078 | reverse complement strand
CGCTCAATTTCGAAATTGCTTTGGCGAATGTAATGTGCAGTCCATCTAGGAAGGTCTTGTGTGTTAGTTATTTGCTTCCATTCAAAGATTTCGCTGCCCAATGAGAAACGTCGCAATGCCACGGCGCTCTACAATCCGATGACCATCACCGAATTGCAAAAGAAGTACAAGTCTATACCATGGGTGACGTATATCAACACTCTGCTGGCTCCCGATACAACCATCGGCCAAAATGAGATGATCATCGTGAGCGTGCCGGAGTATTTGACGCATTTCGAAGAGCTCATGTCCAAGACGCCCAAGAGGTAAGCGATGGGAGACTTTATGATGACGGTTGAAAAAAAAACGGTATTGCACAGGGTACTGGCCAACTATCTGATGTGGCGCGCCGCCGCCTCGTCGGTGACGTACCTCACCGAGGAGCTGCGCAACCGGCAGTTGCAGTACAGCACGATCGTCACCGGCAAGACGGAGCGCGCATCGCGCTGGAAGGAGTGCATCGACATCTCCGCCGGCAGCCTCCCAATCGCTGCGGGAGCGCTCTACGTGCGCAAGTACTTCAACGAGGACGCCCGCCAGAGCGCCAAGGAGATGGTCGCCGATATACGTGCCGAGTTCAAGGAGATCGTACAGAAGGTCGACTGGATGGACGATAAGACGCGTTTGAGTGCGCTGGAGAAGGCAGACGCCATGTCAACGCACATCGCTTATCCCGATGAACTTCTGGACAATAGCAAACTGGACGAGTTTTACCAGAACGTACGTTTATTGTCGTTAAATCATCTCTATTATCATTGATTGCATGATTATATTGCAGTTGGACTTGGACGACAGTAACTATCTGCGGTCAATTCTCAATCTGACACTCTTTGGCACGCAGTTCAGCTTTAAGCGCCTTCGCCAGCCGGTGAACAAGACGGATTGGATCACGCACGGCCGCCCCGCTATTGTGAACGCTTTCTATTCGTCAATTGAGAACAGCATTCGTATGTTTTTATCCTCATGCTGTTTTTGGGGTTTTGATTTAAAGGAGAGTGTTGCAGAGTTTCCGGCCGGTATTCTGCAAGGCGTCTTCTTCAACAACGACCGTCCCAAGTACATGAACTACGGTGCGATTGGGTTTGTGATTGGCCACGAGATTACGCACGGCTTTGACGATCAGGGCAGACAGTTTGACAAGGAGGGCAATCTGGTGGATTGGTGGGCGCCTGAAACGCAGTCCGCGTTCGTCAAGAAGGCCGAGTGCATTATCGAGCAATACGGCAACTACACGGTGCCGGAGATTGGGCTGCAGGTAGGGTTCCTTTATGCGCCGCAATATGGCGGTCGAGCAATTAAGTGAATGTACTAACAGAACACGTTTTATGTGAGCCACAATCATTTCTCTTCTCTTATCACTTCTACTTTTGCTTTATGTGTCGCTTCTTACTTATTGTTAGCCATGCCATCACCAAACGCCACACGATCATAACGTTTCACAGTTTGTTTTGCGTCGGTGTTGTTCTTCTCCGCCATTGATTGTGTGATTTTTGTTTGTTGGTTTGTTATGTGTCGCCGCTACACGTGCAAAAGAGTGTGCGTGTTTGTTGTGTTAATGTACCGTTTGATCTTCGATTTTGCCCTCCTCCCTCTCTTCCAATAGTTGAACGGCATAAACACGCAAGGAGAGAACATCGCCGATAACGGTGGCATTAAGGAAGCGTACCTGGCGTACAACAAGTGGGTGCACGAGAAGCGCGGCGGGCGCGCCGAGCCGCTGCTGCCGGGCGTGCCGTACTCGGGCCGCCAGCTCTTCTGGATCTCGGCGGCGCGCGTTTGGTGCTCGAAGACGCGCATCGAAGAAATGCGGCAGGTGGTCGTCACCGATGAGCACGCGCCGGACAAGTATCGCGTGCTAGGCGCCTTCGCCAATATGGAGTACTTTGCGAAAGATTTTCAGTGCGCCGCCGGCACGCCCATGAATCCGGTGCATAAGTGTAAAGTTTGGTAGTAGAGCGGAGGAGCGTGTGGATGGTATTTGGGGTGAAGATGATGATGATGCGCACATGACACTGATAAGTTGGACGTACAGATCAGACACGTAGTAGTAATATAAAACACACACCTACACAGAAACGTACACTTGAGCTGGAGACTTTGATTTACTATTATGAAGATTATACGACTATGATAAATATAAATACTTATAATAATTGTATAATAAATTCGAATCGAAGCGCGGTGCGTGTGTTGAGAATGACGGGGCACAAACGATAAGTATTTTTGTGAGTTTTTCGAGGCGCTTTTTTTTAATTCACTATTTATTGGAAGCTAGTTTAAGATGGAATTTACTGTGGACACGCACGCTCATCTTATCTATTACTTATTACTTATACCAAAATCTTCTGTATTTTGCGTGACTTTATTAGTATTAGGCTGTAAATTATATAAAATGTACTTATTGGCAGTAGGAAACTAATTCATGTGTGGCAATGTTGCGATGATTATGTGTACAGGTTTAACTTCCGGATTTCTAAGTCAGCATTCGGATCAATTAATATTTAATTGGTTTTTATAGAGTTGTTTTGAAACGATCCAAATTTCCGTAGTACAAAAGAATTTATGCATATTGCCATGTGATTAGTTAAAATTTAACCAATTCGACGACAGCAAACCGACAGGAAAAGAGAGAGTTACCAGCAACAGTACAAATGAAAAGACAAGAAAATAATTCTATGAAGAATATTTGTAAGATTTGTAAATGTATAATGCAGATGTGTACTTTATGACAAACCTCCTTAATTTTACATACATATACATACTATTTAAACTCCTCTAACTTATAAAATACTATTGAACGTTAAAAAACGAATAAAGCAAAGCTACTTGGAACACTTTCTAATCAATTCTGACTAGCTGACTCTTTTAATCTCTCTGTCTCTATCTATTCTTATGTTTTCGTTTATTTATTAATTTCTCTCAGACTTGAAGTTTTTCATTTTCCTTTTTGTTTTGTAGTGTGCTCGTAATTTTCGTAAGCATTCAAGATAGCACTGTATTTTGTTGATATAAAAGTATTTAATGGCATTTGTTTTCTAGCTCAACGGTATCAATACGCAAGGCGAGAATATTGCCGACAACGGCGGTCTGAAGCAAGCGTACCTGGCATACAACAAATGGGTGGAGCGCAATCAGGTGGAGACAAAACTGCCCGGCTTGGACTACACGCCGACGCAGATGTTTTGGCTGTCGGCGGCAAGCAACTGGTGCGCAAAGTATCGGCCGGAGGCGCTGCGCCTCCGTGTCCTCACGGGCCAGCATTCGGTCGGCTACTATCGCGTCATTGGCCCGATGAGCAACCTGGAGGACTTCAGCAAGGACTTCCGCTGTCCGATCGGATCGCGCATGAATCCGAAGCACAAATGTATCGTCTGGTAAATTAATGTCAATCAAAGCGTACTGTCAAACAAATTTTAAAACCTTCAAAATTACTTCCCAGTTGTTTATCGTAGAGTAGTAATCAATCAGTACATATGTATTTAGGCAATTACACGCATTTTTTTATTTAATGGCTGACGAAGTATTACTTACGACTCGATACTCTAAGATATGATTATGGCACATATATAAGCAAGTTTTATGATAAGAGATTTTTAAATTACACACTATATTCTTGTGATATCATTCGATACAGTGTAGAACATTTATTACTGATCATGTTTGTAAAACGCCATATTGGTATTTGTATCACATTAAATTCAACAATCCAATAAACTTATCAATTAATAGTATTTTTATTCACCTACCTTATTTCTCATTAACCGGTGGCACAATCTTAGAGCTACCGATTAATATTAGTTTTATATTTTGTATAATTCGCGAATCGTTCAACAAATATATGGAGAATCTTGCAATTTATTTGCCAAAAACAATCACATCAAAATCTTGGAATACGAATTACAGCGAGAATAAAGACGAAAGTACAGTGCACGATATGGATGAATAAGAGTGTACGCTTCTTAGCATTAGATATTAGGTCCCATCGAAAGTAGTTCATTTGCAAGTTATGCGACATCAAACATAAATGCTGCATAAAAGAGGGGTGAGCATTATCATTTGAATAAAGCAATCAACATCATGATTTGAAGTTAAACACACGTCTAAACACCAAAAATTTTTCATTTAAACATGGCCAAATTCTCTATCTAAGCCCGCCCATTCGTTACACGAACATTTTCTGCCACTTATAAAATTATACATAACAATAACTGAAATAACTAATTCATCTTATCAAATACCCGCCACATATTTAACTGTCATATTGCGTTCATTGAGTTGGAAAAACTTATTTAACTACTAATAACTATTTACTATTGAAAATAAAGCATACCCTATTATCTTACTCTAAATATAATAATAAATATGTCGTATACCAGCAATAATTTAGCAAGGTGGCCGAGAAATGGTGTACAGTGATATTTGCCGCACCTACTAAACACCATTTTAACGGGGCATCACTTCAGCATTTACACTCAAAGCGCATCAAATGCAAATAAATTACTTTACGAATGGACCAAATACCTTATCGCTTGATGGATTAATATGATGACGCAGTCGAATATTGCGTATCACTCATATCGCTCACCGAGAAAGATCTATTGCTTTCAGAATCAGACTCTTTGGCCTGTGCTCGTTTTCCCTTGGGAAGTTTCAGCGCCTTCAGCGGTTTCGGTTTGAGATTGTTGCCAAAGCGCCGTTGTTGTTGTTGCGCATGCTGGCGCTGGGTTTTCTGCGCCTGCCGTTGCTGATTGCGGAATAAATCGCGTATATTGCGATCGACATTATGCTTGGCCGCCGCATAATGCCCCATGTGGCGGAGCAAGGTGGGCGTAGGCCCATCAGACACGTCAGGACTCCCGCGCGCAAACATCAGGAGCACACCGGCGTTGCCTCGTGCTGTCGGTGTCGCTACCTCGCGCACCCATTCTACGCGCCGGTCCGCCACTCGGCGCGAGCGGGGGCGATGGCCGCACACCGAACATTGACTCTGCTCCAGCGGCTTCGGTCGTGCTTCCGGTTTACGTCGGGGGCGGCGGCGAGGCTTCTTCCGATTCACGCGTTTCGGACACTTACGGCGGACCGCTTTCTTCGTCGATTTCACCTTACCGCTGCTCTGCTTCGGGGCGCAGGCAGCGGCAGGCACATGCGACGTCTTCGCCGGCCGTCGGTCCTGACCCGGCTCGTTGACGCGCTGACGACGATTGAATGCGGCGGCTTCAGTGTACGGACGGCGAGCCTCCGCTGCCATCTGGCCCCAGCGCAGCCCGGCCACCTTAAAGTAGTTGCGAGACGATTCGCCGCCATAGTCGCGTTGCTGCTTGATGAACTCACGCAGAAAGTTGACAAACGGATTTCCGCTTGTGTAGTCCGGCGGGGGCGAGCACGGCGCCTTTGGACGCTCTGGCACAACACTCACCAACTACGTGCAAATTTATTGAATTAGGATTATGAAATCATATTGATGGCAGATATTGACGAACTTCTTCCTGCGGTGATGGCTGCGACTTTCGTCGCACTGTCGTCAAATTAGACATCTTCTTGATATCATGTTAATCGGTTGCTTTTTATTACTAAAATTTTGGTTTACCCAAAAAAAACTACTGGACGGAGCAATTTGCTTCCGATCGATTTGCCTGTTGTACGCTGAATGATTTCCGCTTCCGCTCTGCTGCTATTTACATGTTCGTTGAGACGAGTAGTATTTGTTTTCATGGCATTGGTTGATAACGGCAGGTATTGAAATGTATGTAAAAAAAATGGAATAACGGTGAACAAAAACACAAGATTCCCAAAATCTTCAATATTTGTTTTCTGTGATTTGTACATCAATATCACAAATTGTACAAAAAGAATAAACTATACACGCATCATTCATTAAAAGTACATTGAAACAAGAATTTACTCCATCGCAGCGTTTAATATAAATCCTGCACCAGCGAGTCGAATTCTTGCTTCAGCAATTGATGCAAATTTGCATCATTCTATAATATCTTACAACAATGATAAACACCTTCCTTCACAGTAACAAGAAACAATTCGAAGGAACAGTGTCATCATTGCAGCCGAACGCATTCAAAATGCATTCATATTGAAATGCACCCACCCGCATGATACCGGAATGCAAAATGCCACACTACGAACACGTAACGCATCATCTCAAGAATATGACTAGTCTCCTGCAATGAAATGCGTATAAAATAGTGCTTCGCGTGTGTGGCGAGCAATGTTATTCGATATAGACATAAACAACGAATAACTATGGCAGTCATCGATCGGTACTCAAGGGATGGGAGGCGTGAGATATACATATGTACATTTTAATATTGGAATCGTATCACATAGGAGGGCTACGCGTCGATCAAAAGATTAGTATCTCAAACTGGTTAGTCAGGATGTTTCGGTTTTCTTCGGCTTCGCCTTTTTTTTGGGTCAAACTTTGGTAGGCGCTGCAGATGGTGGTTCCACTGCCTTTTCACCCGACCCGGATGGCATGACGATCGTGATTGGTGTTTTCCCACCAACATTAATAGTGCCCACATCGCTTTTCTCCAATACTGGTATATATGAATCTTCCTTCTCGGAGTGATAAATGCTCTTTGCTTCGCGACGCTCTTGTTCTGATTGCCATTCGACCTAAACGAAATCTATTATAAACACCACCAACCAATATATAAGAATTTAGAAATTACCTTCTGCTTGTGCTGCTTAATAGCATCATGGCATCTATCCAACACCATCTTTTCCGTGAGCAAGCCATCCGCACTGGCATACGCGGCTGCCTGCCAGGCCACTCCTAATTTTGCTATCTCTCGTCCGGACATACCCTCGGTGATTTTCGCCATCTGACTGCACAGCGAGCCGTAATCAAATTGATCAACCTTCAGCCGGCGAATTCCCTCCGCGGCCGGTTGCAACACGAATTTATCAAAGTACAAGCGCATCAGGCGCTCGCGTTCTTCCAAGCCGGGCAACATAAACTCGACCATCTCATCGAGTCGATCGTTGACGGCCCAGTCGAACTGCTCAGGCGTGTTCGATGCCAGCACCAGCATGAACTTGCCACTCTGCTCGCCGGTGCGGTAGAGGAACGCGTTCAGTGTAGCACGCAGATCCTCTGAGATGTTCTCCGACGAGCGTTTACGCAGGAAGGCATCGGCTTCGTCGATGAACAGAATCAAACCCTTGCGCGTGCTCTTCGCCCAATCGAACACCTTATGCACGGCCGTCACGCCATCACGGCCCATCGGTGCGATATCACCGCCTGTGAGGATGGCGTAATCCATATTCGAGTGCTTTGCCAGCTTCTTGGCAAACATCGTCTTGCCGGTGCCGGGCGGACCATGCATCAAAATGTTCCGGTACATGCCGCGATTCTGCTTAGTGTTCTTGGTGGCGATGGCAATATCGCGCATACGCTCTTCAAGCTTCGGAGCGAGCACCACACCGGAGAGTGCGTCGCCCTGCTTTTCGCGCATCTGCTTGAGCACTTCAAAAGGATGCTTTAGCGATTCGAGGAAGGAGAATCGGGACGTTTCGCGCACCAGCGATGGTTTGCCAAGACGCGCCTCCACGTAGCGAGCGGTGACACCGGTGGCGCCTTTGGCCGAATACACGCCCAACGCAAGCAGCGACAGGCCACCAACCGCGGTGACTACTTTGTTCCAATCGGTGAGCATTGATTGCATGCCCGTGCCAATCACCGAACCGGCGGTTCTGAAACAAATGCACGTTAGATTTGCCTCAGTGTTGACTTGGGCGGGGAAATTACTTAATGCCCTCCATGACGGTGATCCTATTCTCGTTGGCCTTCAAACGAATCTGCTCCAGCGTCAAATCACGATTCTCTCGATCAACTTTTGCCTTGGCGCGCAGTTCTGCCTCGACGCGCTTCATTTCGTTCTGATGGCGCAGATCCATTTCGTGTTCAATGGTCGCGCGGCGCATTGCCTCCTGCTTTGCAACGCTCTCCTCTTGTCGCTTCAGATTCTCGTCGTTTTGCCGTTGCTGCTGTGCCAATTGATCCTCGTACCGCCTCCGCGCCAACTGGTCCTGATACTGCGCTCGACTCTGATGCTGTTTGGTTTCTTCCTGCAGGTACTTGCGCTTCTCCTCACCCTCGGCGCGCTTCTGCTCCAGGGTCATCTGTGCAATATGAGCCTCATATTCTTTCACCTTGGCTTGGTATTCCTGTTGCCTTGTGCCTTCCTGCAGTTTGGATAACTCCAAGGCCTCTTTTGCATGACCTTTGATTTTTCAAAATGAATATAAACTTTAGACTTTCCGTTATCAGTAATATTCTCATGCAATGATGACATAACGTTGGATTCTTACTGGATTGTTCTAATTGGCGTGCTGCTTGCGCGGCACGCTCCAAGGCGGACGAGTCAAAGCGATAGGCCTCCATTGCCTTCTTCTCGGCTTTGGTGAGCTGCTGCTGCGGTGTCTCGGGCGGACCACCACCGCCGTCGGACGCGCCACCCATTCCGGGCGGCGGCATCGGCATATCTGCGTTCGGCTGTTTTTTGCCATACCCAAATAACCACGACATGATGGCACGATTTGCGTTAAGCTATTTCACAGATAATAGAATGAATAATGCGAGAATGTTGGCGTTATCATACGCGCCCACCAGAAGACTATGATATAACGTTGAGCACTCGACAAATTCAACACGCCAGCACGGTTGATTGACGTATGTGACTGTTCGCTGCTCGATGATATCAATGATCTTCTCGAATCCTACGCACCTACGCACTACGAGGCCGGCAAAAGTTCTGGTGCACTCTGGAGCGGTATATGCTGCCGATCTGGGGGCGCCGAGCACGAGCTCACGAGCATGATGTTGTGAGAAGTTAGGTTAAATTTGAAGGCCGACATGGCCGACAGTGTCAGTTTTGAACAGTTTTGAACAACTTTTTCATAAATCAGTACAATACATTGGTTCCTCCATACGGGAATTCAAAACATTATTAATTAATGTATGTATTTCCCTTCATTTATTTGTTGAAACGACATGTTTCGAGCTACTTCAGGTCTTTAGAATTATTTCATTGAAGATTAATTGATAAATTAATTGATATCTTATACCAGTCAAAACGCAGCTCTTCGACTATCTCACGAGGTGTATTTTATTTCCGGAAGTTGAAAAAAAAACAAATCGTTAATGAACATTTAGAGTTATTTGACTTTTTGCGATTTTGCCCTTACAAAATGACCCATATCCCTGAAACGAAGGGCGGTAGCGACTCGTATAAGTTCTAGGTATCAAACCTATTTGGATAATTTGCACGGAGTATAGTTTAATTCGCGTTGTTTGTTCCTCGCAAATAACCCGCATATAAACATAAATTGGCACTTAATGTTTGTATGGTGACCCAAATTTCGAATTTCTTCGAAATTCAATGCGTGATGTATGACAAGTATGTTAAACCACTTAAAAACGATCACATTCGGTTTGCTTAAATATTATTTTGACTGAATAGGTATTTAGTACCACCCACTATGAAATAGAGGACGATGAACCATGGGAAATTTTAGTGATTCACTAATTACCACTCAATCAGTAATTAGGTGATTGTGTGAGCGAATTGCATAAAGGAATATCGCGGCGCCTAATAAAATCCCTCTAGAAAAAGATTCTTTTAATCATTATTAAAATCATTATTATTGGCGGAAAAATTCGAAGAAAGGAATAAAAGAGAGAGTAAAGATGTGAATCTATTTATGAAATACATAATCACGAAGGGAAAGGATTAATGCAGTGTTTTCCCCACGTTTGTGCGTATGTACCACATTCGAAAGAAGTCCGAAGAAGAAGAAGAGTAACTGCCAAACGAAGTTTCACACGCACTCGGTCAGTTACACACCCGCTCCTCGGTTTCTAGTGAAAGAGAAAAGATCGGTCTCATTACAAACCACGCTCACGTTCGCTGCTGCTGTTACAAACCGGACACAAAACCAAACGCACGTCCACTGTAAACATCATTTATTTACTTAGCACGTCGTTTTATAGTTAAAATATAATACAAAGCAGTCTATCACTGAAGTGTACTTCTAATAAAGAAAAATTATTGTTGAAAATTGTATAATATACGTGACAAATTGTTTGTTATCCATAATAATATTTTAAAATGACTAAATTGAAAAGTGTCCGATGGATTTCTTTGCTGCTGACTGTGAGTTGTGTTATTCATATCTCGTCTGCTCAAAATGTAACGGATATTGAAGAAAGTTGCGAAAAAGCTGATTTGTGGGGTCCAATGTTAGAAGAATGGGCTCTAACAAATTACAGGTAATTTATATATCTCTCTACATCTACACAATTACAAATTTGTTTGTTTTATAGAGAAAAACGTGTAATGCAATTCTATTCGCCGTTGGAACTGGCCGTGCAACGCAGTGATCAGAAATTCATCGAAATCCCTTTAGAGCGTGCCGACGCGAAAGACGAAAAAGAATCGAAAATCGCATCAAACCCAAACAGTCTACATCTGAAACCTACGCTACCCTCAAAGATTGTGAATTACGGCAATAACTTTAGCAATGCACCACCGCCGAACGGCAACAAGAAACCGCCGACGCGACAAGTAACCGAAACCGATCTGTATTTATTGGGCGCCATCGAGAAGCTCGTCTATCGCGTCGATTTCATGGAAAAGCGTTTGCGCCGCGTCGAAGAGATGTTGTATTTCATGATGGCCGGCAATCGCATCGACACAAGTACGTTAACAACTGCAGGAAAGTAATGTTTGTAATGACTGCAATTTGAAATAGTTCCGTGTCCGGACAATTTCACTCGTGTCGGCCACAACTGTTACTTCTTCGGCGGGAGCGCCGGTCGGGAGGTGGACTGGAAGGCGGCGGCCAAGCACTGCCAGAAATTGGGCGCGGCGCTCGTCGAACTGGAGACGATGGACGAGAATCGCGACGTCGTCACCCACATTCAAAGCAATGCGAAATTGCGTGGTGCGCATTTGCATACAAATGCTCCGGAGAAAGTTCCGAAGTAATAAGTTCTCATTGTAGGAAAGGATTTCTGGACAAGCGGTTTGAATCCGGGTCTATTATGGATATGGAGCGGTAGTGCGCGGCCGGTGGCAGCCACCGATAAGAATAAGAAGCCGACTATGTTGATCGCCGGAGATGGACGCTGCCTGCGTCTCGCCTACGATGCCCCACTGCGCTCTTACGTGTACCGCGGTACAGATTGTGCGGAGCGCTATAATTATATTTGCGAACAGCCCGACACAACCGCCAGCAATGAGGTGCGCCGACTGGGCAGAATGCGCAATATATTGAAAGAAAATTCTGCATTCTAATACCATACAGTGAATGATCAACGAGTAGATTTCTAAAATAAATTATTTTCAATACCGCGTCATCCGGCCATTTCGGAGATTTCTTTCAGCGTGCGCATATCGCGTACCAGCATGGTGGTGGTCATGCGCATGCGACCGATTTCGGCCTCGTCGAACGGCTCGGAATCCAAAGCGTCGATGCGCGCTTCAAATTCGGCCAGGCGCTGCTCAATCAGCGTCTGACAATGCTCGATGTGATCCAGTAGATTATTGCGGCAATCCTCGGCTTTAATTGGTGCTTCCGGCTCGGGCACATTTGACCTGTAATTCGGCGTTTCGGTTGGCTGATCAATGTCCGCATCGGATTTGCTGTCTTCCAACTGCGAGCCATCGTCGTTGAGGTCTCTCTTCGGCCATGGCTTGGACCAGAGATACAGTTTTTGGTGATTCTTCGACTCGGCCACCTTCGTCTTCAACATCAGCGTATGCATGTACTCCTTGAGCTCCAACAAACCGCCGCTTATATCATGCGAAGTCTTTAGATCGTTGAAGCGCTTTTCGTTCACATCTGCATCAGTGCAGTGGTAGCCCGCCGTCGGCAGTTGGCCGTGCTTGAGCCACTCCTGGTCGTAAGCGTATTTCATGCTGGAACGCTGCCCGTATGGATTCAAGCAAATGTAGCACACGTACTTTGAGGGAATGTCGTCCTCGCACACATAGTTGTTGCAATGCGCGTGCTGCCAGCACATGCACACTTCGCATTGAATCATCAGCCCGTCCTCCTCGGTGATGCCGCACGTGCAGTTGACAATCTCCTCTTTACGCATGTGCTCGAGTTTGATCATTTTGCCATCCTCGCCGATGATGTGATCCAGTGAGCCCGTTTTCGCTGATGGTATTCCAGTGGGTGGTATAGAAAGCTCACCCTCGCTGAGTATAGTGCTGCTGGTCGCCTCATCATCTTCAAACTTCCGCTTACGACCGTAGTCCTTGTTGTCCTTTGTATCGCTGGAAACCTCTTCTAGTTTTACCTCCTTCTTCACCGGTGGAATCGTCTTCAAACCACTCTTTGTGGTTACAATCAGTGCCTTCAAATCCGGTCCCATATCGGCGCTATTGTCGGCTCGGCTCAAAGAGTCGTTACTTGAACCGCTACCGGACGCGATGGGAGTTGAACAACTGTCGGAGGATAGTCCTCCATCGAATGGTGCAGCATTCAATAGTTTCTTGATCTCTGCGTCTTTCTGGTCGATGCTCTTCTCGCTTCTTTCAGCCTTGTCAGCGATTGCAGACGGCGTTGTGCAATCGTCTGGTGCATTGATGTTGCTGTTGCGCCGCGTATTTCTGATGCTGGCTGCATCATAGCGAGAAGGTGTGTGCTCGTATTCCTCGCCGTGTAAACGCTGATATATCAAATCGATAACATTTGGCGTGGATGTGAGAAACTTTGCAAACTCGGGATGGTAATGTTTAACATGCATCTGCACAAGGTTCTCGCGTCGAAATGACTTGTCGCATCCGTCGATCGGACACTGGTAACCGCCATTCACTTGGACGATCTTCAATGCGTCACTTCTCGGTGGAGGCGGTGCAGGGGTCTGCGGCCTCGATGAAGATTCAGTGGAATTTGAAGTAGACGCCACTGCTGTCGTTGAAGACGGAGTTGATGCAGACGTACCAGTGCTCTTACGCTTCCAAGAGAGATGAAAATCAAAGCGATACTTGTCGGCCGGAAAGTCTGGATTATCTTGTTTGTAACGCTGCACATCATTGCTGCTGCGCAATCGTTTCCCCGTATCACTGTAAAGAAGAGTTTATGTAATTTCAATAAAGTTGCAACACACTTTTGCGGACTAACGTTATGATGATGCAGGTGTACTTCGAGCGCTGATCTGGCCGAGGCGTTACGTGCTTTTCCCAGCCAGGTGGGAGATTTGGATCTGGTACAATGACGGAATCGCGCAAACCAAATTTAGTCATAATTTTCGTTGGAGTACCCACTGGTTTTCCCTTTGAGAACCTATCAAAAATAAAACAATATTCGATAGAAAACGTAACATTTACTAGCAAGTTTGACTTACTTAGGTAGCCAAGGAGTTAACTCTGTGTCTTCCGTTTTTACTTCTTTCTTCGATGACATTTTAAATAAATTTTTGACGTTTATTTTTCTTTTCTTGTTGCGCCTATCTTCCTTTGTAGACTTGCTTGGGACCGGACAGTTCTTCGTCACTCTGATGATTTTGCTGGAGTCTAGAGTCTTGATATATCCGTCGTCGAATTCCACTACATATGTGTCTAAATGTAAGATTCATTTTAATTATTATATACAATGAAATGATTTACTCATTTACCATCATCAACCACTTCCTTGATTGAAGCCGGAAATTTTTTTGTGTCCACCCAGTAAGCAAAACAACGGTCTCCAACGGAATATTTTAAATTCGGTTCGGTTATCGTCGAGTCGTCCACACTGTTCACTTCCTCTTTAATTTCCTCCACATTCATTGATTCAGTATCTCCACTGCCTGGCGCTCGAATTGATGAACTATGAATGCCAATCCATTCGTCATATTTATTACTATATGAATCGAAGTGCACCAAGACTTCATTTTCTGAATAATCCACCTCCAAAATGGTTGCTGAACTCCAGGTTTGATTAAAATCTAATGCCTCTATTCTTGTGTTTGGTTCAAATACAATTGGAGCTGCATTTGTTATTTTCTTCATTTCCTCCTTTTCATCATCATCTTTTGCTTCCTCCTTTATGGCTTGCTCTACTAATTCCTCATCCTCCTCTTTCATTTCATTCTCCCCTGCCTCGGCAGTCTCTTCAATTATATCAGAAACTAGACTTTCATCCTGAGACACATTAGCATCTGCAAGCTCTTCTTTTATCACTCCACTGACTTCTTCTTCCTCCTCCTCCTTAGTTTCCTTTGGACATGATGCTTCATGTGCTTTGATTTCTGTTGGACTGCACTTCTCTTCGACTATAATTCTATCCTTGATTATAGATGCATTCAATGGTTTGCTAACTGATTTATTGATGGAAGACGATTCCATCTTCTTCCTGACAGTCTCCTTCAACTTCTGTTTCACAACAGATTTGGTGG
Source organism: Myllaena sp. GC000078 (assembly GCA_030264135.1). Classification (NCBI taxonomy): domain Eukaryota; kingdom Metazoa; phylum Arthropoda; class Insecta; order Coleoptera; family Staphylinidae; genus Myllaena; species Myllaena sp. GC000078. The sequence continues at coordinate 1,204 of JARJDR010009471.1, read as the reverse complement.
AATCTTTAACAGATTTATCAATATCATCCGACTTCTTCAATTTCTTGAGAGTTTTTCCTGATTTACTTTGTTTTGTGACAATTGGTTTTGGCACAGTTTCGGATGGTTCCAAGTTAGGTATATTGTCACATTCAACATCACTGAGGGGTTCCACCTTCATTGCTTCTGGCTCCAAGACTGGTGGTGTTTCTGCATAAAGCCTCTCCTCCAATGCAAGTGTCTTGTCAGCTTCAATTTTATCCTTATCCTTACTTGTGGTGTTCTTTTTGTATTTCAAATCATCACCCTGCACATAATCTGGAATGACCTTCTTCTTTCTGGATCTTTTTGTATTTAATATAGGGTCAGGTTCCTTCTTGATCTCTTCGTACTTGATCTTCTCTTCCTTTTCCTTCTCCTTCTTAACATGTTTGATTTGCTTCCATACATCATCCGTCCATGGAAATATGCTTGGGAATGCATCTCTCCTTAAAACATACTTGCCGCTCGCATAGGCAATGAAGTCACTCCGGAGGAAATGCCTTGAGCATGCCAATCGAAAATTGGAATCATCTTCGTTGCGACACAGCGTGCGCCACTTGGCCCGTCGCACGGGTAGTAATGGGACTTTGTGAAAGGTCACGCCAGCGTCTTCGGCTCGGCGAGCATCAGATTTGCAATCGGTCACGTAACATTTGCGCACGCCCATGTTAGTATTGCCTGAAACAGTAGAAAACAAGTGTCGTTAGGTATGGCAATACGAGCACATCTACATTAATTACCTGTAGTTGCTTCTAATTGTTCCAAAATGGTGAGGAACACGGCGAACACCACCACCTTGTTATAAAATTCAACAAAACTGGTTAGGCTGGTTAGCGTCAGTGCGTCAGTTACCGTCGTAGTTCATTTCGTTCATTTCTACACCTTCTACACCCGCTGACCACCGCTGACAATGAGTGAGTGTCAGCATAGGCGACTGCAGCGATGTTGTTCGCCGTATGATGGCGCTGTAAGAGCGTCTCCTACTAGTCTCCTACACTTCGTACACTTCTTCATCTCACATGGCCCAGGAACATTGTTACGAATAATAATAATTATTATTAATTATTTTTATTGAAGTGAAAACTTCTTTAGTATGGGGGTGATTTGAAACACGATGAAACGAAAAAGCGACAGTAAAACGACGCAGTCATATAAATGCATAAGATGTAACGTGGGAGAAAAT
>JARJDR010009470.1:0-12624 GCA_030264135.1 Myllaena sp. GC000078 | reverse complement strand
TGCATAAATGTAAATAATTACAGTTAATGGGTATTTCTCTTAGGCAACCCACCTAGCATGAATTCAAAAAGTTTACAAACTTTTTCATACTCTTTCAAGTAAATTGCCAAAAATTTCAATCTTGATCATATTAAAGTTCATGATTTTTGGTAACCATAATATAATCGTACAAGAAATCGATCAACATAAATCACAGACAGGCTGCATACCATCATATAAATAAAAAAGAATTAACGTTGCATAATTTGATGCTAGTATGAGTACTTCTTCTCGTGGAATGTCTCTCCACTTTCCCCTAATCTTAGTTGATTCACGACAATGTATGTTTTACAACTTGGAAGGTAAACCCAAAAACTGGCATTTCTGATTCACATAGTCGCTCGCACGCTGCATATACGTTCGCGGCTGCATTAGCGATTTTGCAGCCTGCTGAAACTTATCCTCATTGCGTCGCAGATACATGATAACATCACGCTCCATCATATTGAGTTTCTCGGGATTGATCTCGGACATTGACAGCATTTCGGTGAGATAGGGATTGAATCGGAAGTAGACGTTGCTCGGCAACAAATCACTCAGCATTGTATGCACACCTTAAATTCCACAATTAGTATTTCATCAAGATAACAATCGTAGCAAATTTACCTTCGGTATCGGTGGCACTGTCTAAAATCTTCAGAAACTTATTCTTCCACGACGAAACAGCGCCAGGATCGGGAACAGGTCCGCCATCGACGGTGCTGAAAACCGTACGACCGGTACCAAACGAAACGACGCTCTGAATAGGACTATCCGGCCAGAGCAGTTTCGCCTCGTGTATAGCCACGGCGGTGGGATTATTCACCAATATCCCGCCGTCCTGATGCAGGAGATTCCCCAGTTTGCACTCCTCGAAATAAGTGGGCGCCGCCGCTGAGGCGCGCGTCGCCTCCCACAGCTTGTGATCCATGCCGCCCACATACTGCGACTGTACTCGCCACGGTAGGCTGTAGTTGCGGAACACGTACGCCGAAACGCGCTCGTGGTTGACCACCGCCGACACGGTCGACACCTTCGGGCAGCGCGGAATGCGGTTGGTCGCGAGCAGCGTCGATTCACCCATCTGCCGACGCAGTAGTTTCTCCCACAGATCCGTGTTGTAGTACGAATGGCTCCACACCAGGCTGCTGGTGCCCTTCAGCGCCGACTGCGTAAATATTTGCGTGCTGATGTCCAAGTAGTCCTGCTTTAGTTGGTCGCACGACTTCTGCAGCGCACCCAGCGTGCACGCGAGTATCGCCCCGGTGCTCACGCCGCAGATGTAGTCGAACATCTCGTAGACGCGCCGCCCGGTGAGCTCCTCCAGCCGGCGAAGCATCTCGATGACGGCGATGCCGCGCACGCCACCCCCGTCGATCGCTAGAATACGGATGCCGCGCGCCGGTAGCGGCTTCACGTGGCCGAGCAGCGCAAACACCTCGCCGATGGCGCCCACCAGGTAGTTGTTTTGCGCGCGCTGCTCAATACACATTAGCAGCCGGATGGCGCCCTCCTTGACGGCGTCGCTCTTCGCATCCGGATACTGCTGCAGGTGTGCGCTCAAATCGTGCACGTAGCGCATTCGCGTCTCGTCGCTCGTCGCCAATGTGATGTTATTGATAATTTGCGCTGTTCGTGATTGGATAGATGATCGTGAAACCGTTGGTGCTTCCATGGTTTTCCACTTGGCGGTCCCATTTTCCTCTTTGGCGACTTTAACGGGTTCCTCTTTAGACATCTTCAACTTCATCGAGATTTCGGATATGACGTTGCCAATGCCACTACCGCCATCCGTTTTCTTTGGCTTGGCGTTTGTGTTGTTCGTGGCTAGCTGGCTAGCATCCACTGCAGTTGCAGCTGATTCAAAGTTCCTCACCAAGTCATTGCCATATACGCTGGGCTGGTACTTTTGCAGCATGGTTGCAACTTCTTTGCTGAGCGCGTTTTGCAGTGTCTTGTCGCTCGTGAATTTATTAAAGAATGCTTTCAGCATATTCAGCAGTTTGTGGTGTGAAGTTGAGATTGCTTTTGAGGACATTTTACTTGGGTCTACTGTGTTTGAACTACCGGTGTACGACCTACACGGACAGAATTTCTTATTAGCAATACATAATTGTATGCGCTTAATATTAGGCAGGATATAACTAGAGATGCGCCTGCATTTCATGGTGATTATCGTCACGAAAGTAATGCTTACGTGGGTATTTCTATTATATAATTAAAATCCAAGTGAGACTTACTCATTTTGAAGTGTTCTTGCTATCGGTTACATGTTAGTTAACTATATATGCTATTAATTTTATAATTTCTATATGAGAACTGCATCTAAATGCTTGAAAGTGCAACAATATGTGCACGTAATGATAACATAACAAAGGTGACAGAGGCGCATTTAGTTTTATTTGAATTCGGGATTATATGCTGAATTTTTGGAAATTTATATTTTCAATTGAAACATAATTAATTGCAGTATCTTCAGAAATGAGTTTTCAGCGAAAACTTTTTAGATTCTGGCCAAAATTTCAATTTAGTTTGAAATATTCTGAGTAAGGCCCTGTGCAATCAGCTGATCATACTACCCCTAAATCTAGGCTACCCTCTAAGCTTTTACTCCTGGCAGGTAGGCAATTATTTCGAATATGGAAATTAATTACATACCTTGAATTGGAATTAAATAGCACAATGCAGCGGTAATGTTTAATGTTCTTGCTCAACGACATTCTGAGGCACACTTTCTATCATAACAAACAGTTTATTTTCACTTATTTCACTATTAGGTCACAACAACAAATACTTTCGGTTTCATAGAACAATAAATAGTCTTTTGATTAGTTAACTTTAGTTACACTTTTGATATATTTGATAAGTAGGCTTGAAGACGTGGTGTGATGAACTAATTCGTGTAAATGGTGTCGCGGATGCTTTTATAGGCCGCGCGCTTTTATTCGTTGCGCATCTACTACGCCGTTGCGCGTTGCGCGTTGTCAACGATGATTTCCGCGTTGTGCGTGCTTGCCTGACGTCATGCACAAGTCAGGAGTGTTTGTATTCGCGCGCAAAATAGTTTCGAGTTGTTTTGCTCAATATTTACTACGCTACACCTTCGCGAGTGGGGCGCCGCGGCACGTGTGTTGGCAACGATGATTGTGTCTGGTTTTAACCGCTGTGCTGATGCGATCTTATTTTTAAAGCGATCGTACGATCGTGCGTGTAGCCACACCTCCACGATCAGGCCATTCACGCGATTGCACGAAAGTGACGCGGGCTGAGAGCGCGCTCGGCAGGAGTAAACAATCAGGCGATGTGTAACATGAGAATTTCAAGATCATTGATCTTATTTTAATCATTGATGCAATGAGATATTCTAAGCATTCAAAATAACAAGAATAGCACATGAACAATGGGTTTATATACTAAGATAACAGCTGATTTTGCGCATTATCAATCAATTAAACAATAGGGAGATTCATCCTTCAGTAAACATTTAATTGCGCTGAAATTTTGACACGTGCAAGTGCAAATAAACACTTTTGGTCATACGTTTTTGTTTACCTGGGTAGTTATTGCTATTTCAATTCGCGCGTGCTGAATATAATCGTGACAAGGCCAAACATTGACGTGGAAACATGTTTTGCAAAAAAGTATGTGTTATATTGCACGCAGTTTAGCGTGTATTTCGCTTTCATTTACAATTTTGCTTTTCTGCGAAGGGGTAAATCGGTGCGTACGTCAACAACCTATTATGTACATATTTGAAGTTCAAAATTGTTGCGCTCACTCATGTCATAATACTCGTTCGTAATTCAGTAGCCTTGGATTTCATGAGCGTATTTAATTATCAACAAAGGCGTCAATCCATGCATTTTGTATAATTTTTTGTATGATTATGTTGATGACGAACATTTCATTCATCAATACTTATTTATATTCATTGCAAGGTGATAAGTTATCACTGATAACTGAATTAAAATTAGTTAGACGAGTAATTTGTAAGGATAATACTAACTAAATGATTACATTTAGCACATAATTATTAACTCATCACAGTTATAACTCCATACATAGTATGTTAATGTTTTCTTTAGTTTTTCTTTCGCAAAATTTAATTTTAACACCAAAGAAAAGAGAGCGACTCATAAGTGACATGCCACAACATACTACATACCCTTAAATTGCATAATAATGATCTTAGTTTGCTGTTTTTCTTTTTGCAAACCAACTTCCGCTGTTGTCTAAACGGATATTCTCATATAAGTAGTAAGAATAACTTCAAATCACGTCAGTTACAATTCAAATTAACAATAAAAAGCAGTATTTATACTGGTAACGATAATATATTTACAATTAGTAGTGATTAGTAGCGCTTGTTGCGTGAGGACGCGATGCGGTACGGTGCGGTGCGGTGCGGAGCGTTGTGCGGCAACGGCGACGGCGAGGCGCGGCGTGCGGCGCGCCGTTGCCGCAGCGCAGTGTCGCGTCCGCGGCGTCCGCGATGTCGCACCACGCGTTCCCCCCGCGAATTGCGCGAAACCGGAATGCACGCCGCGCGCCGGCAACGCCGCGTCGCCGTCTGCTGCCGCTGCGGCACGGCTCAAACCACCCAAGGGTCACTGTGCGCCGCGTTTATTGTGCGGTGCAGTGCGGTGCAGCAAAGCGTAGGTGTGTATCCAAACCATCCAAACTATCCAAAGCAAGATGTTTGTCGGAGAAGATATCGCTGATGTGTAAGTGTTTCCTCTCATCTTCCCTCTGACAAATTCAATCATCCAATGCATTCGCATTCGTAGCGATTTCAACCACATTACCGCGGACACTAATAAGCTGATAAGCATGGTCGAGGAGCGACCATGTTTGTACGACTTGAAGGCGCCCGAATACTCGGACGTGCTGGCGAGGAACGCCGCATGGCAAGAGATCTGCGAACATTTCGTCGGCAATCTCACCCTTACCAAAGAGTCGTTCAAAACAACAGGTAAACAATAAAAATCAGCTAGCTGCAAATTGCTGCGAAGCCGGAGATGGCGCATTTGGTATTCAATTTGGTAATTAATTTGCCAACAGAACTCATACTGAAGAAAAAATGGCGCAATATACGCGACCGTTACAAAAAAGACTTGGAGCGCATGAAGGACGGCGCAATCTCGCGATCGCAGTATCGCTTTGCGCCGCAATTGCACTTCCTGGACAAACTCATGCTGGGCAAGCTGTCGCTGCCGCCGACGAAAAGCGGGCTAATGATTCAAGCTTGCGATCCAACGCCGGAGCCCACCATCGACGTGCGGGCGGCGACGTCCATTGTGCGCCGAACATCGCAGCCGTCGAAACGCAAGCCAATCGCGTCCAGACACAGTCTGCTCGTGCCCAAAGAGGAACCCGACGAACTGCTCGAAAGCGGCAATCTGCTCGTGTTTGACAATGCACAGCTCGAGTACGACGTAACACCGTCGAGTCCCAAGCGGTCCAGAGCCGAACCGCCCGATGGCGATCGCCACTTTCTGTTATCCCTCGAACCCTACCTGAAGTTGGTGCCGGTCGAACGCAAACTCCACGCGAGGTCGGCGCTAACAATGGTCCTTCAAAAGTACATATGACCTTAGCTTAACGTTAGCTGTTAGATTTAAGTTTGTCACCAAAATAAAACGTTGATTTTTGCTATGGGAGAATTTTATTACTTTGTATGACAGGGTGTGAAATCAACAAACCATTTGAGTTTACATATGTGGGCGGGATGCGGGAATGACGTTTACAAAATCGAATCTTTCGTATATTCTAGATAAAATCCTGCAACCTAACGACGCAATCGCGCTAGTGGACTAGTTACGAAACGATTTCCTTATAATCATATTGTCTTTCGTACTCCTTGCGTCACTCGCATTAGAGCAAAAATATGCGCGCTTTATCATTATTCGAAACCGTATAAAATTTGACAAACCTTACAAAATTATGCTTTGTCTGATGCATAGTTAAATGCGAATACAATTACTCTTGTCTATTATCTTCAAATACAAACTAAATTTTACACATACAGAACAAATGCAAACATGATTTCTTTTTCAATGCAGATAGAAATAAATTATTACATATATCTATATATATTTTATAACATTGAGAGCACCCACGCGTTATTCACGCGGTCACCTCAACAATCGAACACTATTTCTTGTTTTTTCGTAAACAAACAAAATTAATATAATTCGAATGCATTACATTGCCTTTTAAATCATTCATTTTTTTTGGGTAATCAACGTCAGTAATTGAGGCACAACACATGGTGTGCCGATGGTACAATGTAATATCCACAATCGAATTAAATATATAATTTAATTCCTCTGCCTACACCTTACTACGATAATGTATTTATCTCAAAACATATCAGATTAATTATATACATAGGTGCTCTGGTGCGTTAAATGAACGATTCTTTCTATTTATTTATGCAATTATCATAACTCTTTGTAAACAAACTCTTTTACGTTAAGTATATATATAAAAAAAATTATATTAAAAGTTTAGCGATCGCGGTTTGAGCCCAGACGTTCTACTGCTGAGAAATCTACGTGCTTTTTCCGTCAGTTCAAGTTGGTCTTTTGTACGACCGCAAGCTACCATTGTCCACATTACATCCAACTGCAACAGATTTCAATTAGTTTCCATCGTGAATCAAAGGGGTTGAAAAAGTTTAATTTGAAAACAAAACGAATTCAAAATTTGCCACGAAAAGCAAGTCACATCGAAAGCAAATTGAATAAAAAAACATTTAGAAACATGGGGCGGGCGGGGCAGGAAACAACGTAAAATGAATTAAATAAATTAAATAAACAAAAACCAAAACCAGAGTTAATCGACCAACAAAGTTCGGGGGCGGCGGAGGACTTGGTGTGCGAGTCACGTTTTGGTTAGTCTTGAGCGAGTGAGAGAAATTTCCGCGTGATTTGTTCGTGTTTTTTTGGCAAAACGTGAGAGGGAACCGTGCTCACCTGTGGCGCAGTTTTAGAATCTGTCTCCATGAATGTAATGCGTTTGACGGCAGCACTGCGTAGACCGATGGCTCGGGATGGGGCACTGGTAGAAGGCACGTACTGCCGGGATAAAGAGGACAGAAAGCTACAGTACAACCCCCCAACATACAGCACACACATACACAACACTCAACAACTACCACACCCCTAGGCCTGCCTAACAGTCTCGTACAAAAATCTAACAGCAGGAAGCAACGTCCGTCCCGTCCGAGTGTGGGCTCTTTCGTATATTCTGCTCCCCGAATGAGCGAGTGTCTTTTTGTTTGTTTCTTCTTCATAGCGCATTCGTATCATAAATAATAGACAAGCGTAATGAAGCATTTGCGGGAGAGCCTCGAGACGTACGAAAATGGAAACGATTTCGTTTCGATATCGCGCGATTCATCTATGTTTGTGATTCCTTTCTGCTGTTACCTTTGTGTAGAGAGCACCATGTTTTCTCGTGTACTAAATTCTAAGTTCTAATAAATTATGGTTTTATGTGATTCGATCCACAGTGCAAAAAATTAATTGTGGCACTTGGGAAAATTGTTGCGCCGTGCTCGGATACATCCGTCATAGTATAATATTAAAATAATATAGTAGATAACAGTTAAACCTAATTTTTGGTTACGCAATTATATTGGATTTAAATATGCGTATGCTATGCATTATTTAACAACACAAATAACAAAAAAAGTGAGGGATCATGCAAAAAATATATAATCGAATCTCGCAATTCGGATAAGCGGACGACAAGAGAAATAGTGCGGAATTTGGCGGTGGTCTTTCCCATCGCAGAGAATATATTATAGAATTTTTGTCCCAAAAATCAAGAGCACCAGACCACGCACACAGCAAACACCCACGACTTTTAGTCGTGGTTGGTTTTCGCGCGCATCACATTTGCTGGTGCGTGATCTACTTTTGCCATACGATTACCAATAATTAACTGGGAGGGGAATTAATCAACGGGTTTCAAATGGACTAGATTATTCGATTATTACTGGTGCCATTGAGTAAATGGATTTTCGGGGGGGAAATCTTTCACATGCAAATCAATATAAATGTGCAGCATAAATTTTTGGCGAATTGTTAGACATCATAACATTGGAAATAAACCGAAACGGTTTAAAACACATCCAAAATAACGAAACAAAATAAAAATAATAAATAAAAGAAAATATTGTAAGGCGGAGGGGAAATCGGGATCGAAAGAGTGCGCATGCAAGAAGGTACCCGCCTAATAGCCAAATCCAACTCATACAAAAACCAAGATAAGAGTTTGCGGTGGAAAGTGAGTACAAAGTTTTTGGAGGGTGAGTGAGTATGGTTATTTTGGGGGACGAGAGAGACAAGTTCGTTTCGGGGTCACTCGTTCGCTTGCTCAGCTTGCGTTTGGCTAGAGGTGTGGTAAAATATGCTCTCCAAAACAATACCAATCTTGATGTACCTTCGCTGATGATGTGGTGGCGCTAGCGAAATCGAGGCTCGCTATGCCACCAAGTAATTCCCGCGCCGGCGAACTGAACAACAGACCCGATGTGTCTTCGCCCAGAGATTTACTCTGAATTGAAGTAAATAAAAATAAATAAATAAACAGGTAAACAAATATAAAACCCAAAGAGGAAGAGAAGGAACCCGATGCGAAGTGGGGTATGAGAACAAATTGCCAAAGACAATACTTACGGGCGTTTCGAATGAAACCAAGAAATCGGAACTCATCGGCGATGAAGTCGCCCACGACGGTGCCAACGCTTTGCGCACTTTTTTGTTCGGCAAAATATTCTCCTTATCGGCGGCGACTTGTGGTTTTCGTTTGCCACTTATGAAGCCACTTTCGCCCTGAAAACCAATCGATTAGAATCCCAATTCAAAAAGCCATCAATACCATGCATTACATTCATCAAATCGGACTCCTGCTTCATAATCTCCGTGATGTCCTCCAGTCTTGTGGGTGTGTCGGGCAGATTTTTGATAGGCCCCGACTTCTTTTCGAGATCAGCGAGCGCCTTCTTGAAGGGCGTGGGCGTGCGCGGCGTGTCCGCGTTGAGCGCGAGGCGACTCTTGTGCGGTGTGGTCACCTCCGACGTGGACGCGTGCGCCTCCACCTTAAGCGAGAAGCTGTTGGGCGTCGTCAGCGGGCTGTAGTCGTGATCCGGTCGCAGGTTCTTCGTGGGCGTCGTCGCCGCCGACGCGTGCGGCGTGGACGAGAGTGCTACGTCGAAAGTGAGATTGTTAGGGCTCTGCATGGCGAAGAGCTGCGCCTGGCTGAGCATTGCGTCGCGCGACGGCGAGAAGATGCCGTCTCGGTGCGGAGGCGTCTCGACTTGCTGGTGCGCGCTCACATGCATCATGTCATCGACGCAGGCATCGCTCACGCTCATTGAGTCATGCATACCACTGTCATCGTCGGCGCGTCGCTGCTGCTGCTGCTGCTGGTGGCGCGACTTTGCAAGGATGGCGGGTGGCGCGCGCGCACCGCGCACCATCTGCTGCTTGAAATCGTTCGGCAGGGACTGCATTGCGTTGCGCCGCCCCACATCGCCGTCCTTCAGCGGTGTGATACCCGGTGAATAGAGATCGCTGATTGTCTCCATGTTGATGTAGCGAATATCGGACATATTCGAGGAGGAATCATGTGGCGATTGCGCAGGCACAAGGCCCGGTGTGTGTGGTGTTGGGCTCGGCGCGGTCAGATTCGACGATTGACTGCTGCCCTGGTCGTACCAATCCTCCACGTAGAGCGATTGCGAGTTGGGCGATACGCGCGGCGCACTGGAACGCGTTGCGTGATTGCCGAAAACCTTGCGCGCTCGACCCTTCTTCGGATCGCTGTTTATAGCATCCACCTCGTACTTGCGGCGCATCGTCGAGTTCCAATGGTTTTTGATTGCATTGTCGGTTCTGCAATCACATCGGGGGTTTTGCATGAAACATTTCGCTGGAATCTAAACATTCGCTACATTACCTGCCCGGTAATAATTTGGCAATCTTTGCCCACTGATTGCCCCATTGTTTGTGCGCACGATAAATGATATCGTCCTCTTGTTCGGTCCACGCTGTCTTTTTGATGTTCGGATTGAGATGATTGTGCCATCTCTCGCGACACTGCTTGCCAATACGGCCGCGCAGATGCTTTGCAATGAGCGTCCACTTCTTCGGACCGTACTTCTTCACCAACTCGATAACCTTTTCATCCTCCTACAAAAAGCGCAAACAATGCGCATCGTTATTAATGATGTGCAACGAGGCGCGACGCAACAGCAAGACGACATATGCCATCCAAATGCATTCTCATCGAATTATACAATGCACCGACTGCCATAAGGCACATTTTCATATGCTACTGAATCAGTTAATAGCCGCGTGCTTAAATTTCGGTTCCACTGAATGATTATTGTGTGAACCTGCGTTTTTTTTTAGCTTTCCGTTATGTGGACATTTCAAATCAAATTGATAAAGTTAACAAACATTGGCGTATTATATCTGAATTATGTTATAGTAAACTTTGCAAAGTGCTGCATTTCATTCGATAATTACAAATTTACGGGGAAGTAAGAATACAAGCGAATTTTAATGAGCACAATTGATAAATTTATGCATACTATTTAAGTCGTGAGTGAAGCGTCGTTTATCGTACTAAGAAATATGTGTGTGTACAGCTGGTACGCGCGCGATAACTATCTACGCGTTTATCGAATAACGTTCGTTGGTCGTTTTTTTTATTCGCGAATCGCATGTACTGTTCAATTTGTCTTTACAGCGATCAAGGAACCGAATTCCTTTTCGTGTTAACCGCCATTAAAATATATTAATATTAATAATAGAATTAATAACATTAGGACATTGAATTCAGCATCGTAAATGCACACGTGTGGTGCGCAGTTGGTTCACAATAATTTTTCTATGCGATTAATAATAGACTAGAACGTATGCAAAACACGCTCATGAAAGGAACTAAGTTTTATTTCTTTGCTTTGGATGAAAACCTGTCCGAGATGACAAAAACGATGCTGTCTATGAAGTAACGAGTTCATTTTACATATCAAACTGTACGCGATTGCGATAAGTCTATAGACATAACGAATTTATATTGAAAATGCATAGTCGTTACTCGCCCAGAGTGTTAGATTACTAACTCTAACGAGAAATATACGTTCGGTTGGGCATTAATGCATTAAGTTACATAAGCAAGCCTGGGCGGTCTCACTTCCAGCTGGAAATTCCAAGTTAACATTCGGCCAACGCAATTCGTTACATCTGTTTCGCGTCTCTGTACTTCCGCTTTACGAAACGCGAGTCGCTAACTGACCCAATTTTCGTTAGTTTGCAACGCCCCTAAGTTCGAAAAAAGAACGGAAAAGGGGCACCTACAATCCCGACCAGAATGTCAAATTTATTGCTTTCCTGTGTGTTAAAAAACCTCCAATTTTTTTCAAAAGTTACTTTCCCATCATCATAAATATGTGGGGAAGTCGGGAATCCAAAGTCTTGTTTATAAAACACGACGACAACAGGACGCGCTTTGCGGCTATGCACTTATTCGTCTGCATCTGCATGAGTTTCCCCTTGTGTACGAAGACGCGTCCAACCGTGAAGCACGCGCGCAGCGTCTCCAGCGCAGCGCTCAACAAAGAGACGACGACGCGACAAGAACGCCAAGAAACAAACCCTACTTGTAACGTGTTGCGTGTGAGTTTCGTATTATTGCTTCGGCGCGAGGGACCGGTTCTTGCGCACGTAATCCTGAGTACTAGTCGCGTATAAAGGGCATTGTACTTATACTCATGTATGTACGATGGCTCGACGAATTGTTAATGACGCCAATTACAAAGCAAAAAAACACACACAACATAGTAGAATACGAACCTCTTTAGTCCATGGTCCCTTCACCAGATCGGGATTCACAACTTTCGCCCATCGCTGCTGGCACTGGATGTCGGAGCGATCGCGGAAGCGCTGCGAGATGATATCCCATCGCTCGCGGTACTCGTCAAAGAGTCGCTTCAGCAGATTGTCCTCCTCCTTGCTCCAGCGGCCCTTGTTGATCGTCTTCTTGCCCGTCGGCAGCGCGTTCAGCTCGTCGTACAGACCCGAGTCCTCCGAGTCTTCGCCACTGTCCTCCGAGTCGATCTCGGGCTTCACCCCCCTGCAAACGACACGCAAACAATGCGCAATTATATTACATGCATCGAGGAGGAAGTGGATGAATTCAAATGTCTAAGCCGAATGCATTTGCACCCTTGTCATATGTATGCACACCGTCCGTCCCCTTTGTGCGCAAAGTGCAGCATGTGCTTGCGTATGAAATCAATTTGAAATTAGAAAAAGACTCGCGTTTGCACCCCTTGGCACAAAGTTTCACATGGTCGTCTCCTCCCTCCGAAGGGATTTTCCCAGCGCCAAACTATGGGAATGCATTTCTATTTCTATTATGCATTCCATCTTCCCAACTAGGGCGCGCCATATTATCGGCGACCTTAATAATTCGTACCTGTCTTCATCTCACGACGCTCGCGCGAAAAAGGGGTGAATGCGGTGTGGGATAGGGTTGGTTGCGACATTAGGGGGATGCGCGCATACGGTTTGACCTACAATTCGAATC
>JARJDR010009462.1:0-10158 GCA_030264135.1 Myllaena sp. GC000078 | reverse complement strand
CGGGTGCGCGTGGCGGCGGCGAGAGAAAGTTCTTAGGGGTGATAAAATGTACTCGTCTGCAAGTTATAGTTATTGTACGACACTCGCCTGCAGAACATGCAAATCGCCGATGTAAAAAACATGCCACGCTTGCGTTTTATCAATATCATTATTTGGCGACCTTCTTCTACTTCTTCTTGTTCTTTTTCTTCACCTTGTACTCCATTCACGCCGCGCGTCTTTATTATTGACCAGTATGTGAAGATTAATCGATAAATTGTGTCAAAAAAAGGTGAACTTTGCTCCTTTTCGCTGGTATCTTTGGATGTGCCACTAATTATACATTATTATTAACTGTATGATGAAACCAGTTACTTCAGGCTGATATGCATTGCAAATTGTGGAAGTGTTTGGTTTAATAAATTTTTACATACCGGTGATTAAATGAATACGCGTTGATTAACTGTTAAACGGGCAATTTCGGTTAGGAATTTGATTTTGATTTTGATTTATTTTGAGCGCCATGCCTCTAATTATAAGTTTGCGTATTAATTAAAATTTGAATTATACTTGATTGCTTGTCGCATCCTGTACGAGCATCATCATTTATTCAAATCGCTGTGATTACGCTACCTGGATTAAGAGAAACATGAAGAAAAACTAACTGTAGTTGACGTATTGAACTGTGATTTGAAAACGATTATTACTTCTGCATATATTTAATCGCATCCTTTTTGCTTACCGTTTATAAAGTTTTATTTGTGCAATTTAAAAGTCGTTCTCTCCATATCTTTCTTAAAATATTGGTCATTATAAAGTATCATTTCGTAGTCTCTATATGTCAAATATCTAGGTCCATATTTAGAGGCTGGAGAGTAGTGTCCAAAACGAGAGTTAATTAGATTTCGGTTTACTTTCGGCAACTTCCTTACCTTGCGGTCGGATACAAATCCGGTTTTCGGTTGTAAAAATTAATCAAAAACGAGGTCACTGTCAACGTATAAGCATTAAGTCTCTTCTGGTGATATTAGGCTTAATTTTCGCCTGCATCTTGATACCTAGTCAATTTCTCTTATGTATTATGAGTTAGTAAGAAATTGAGTGATTGGTGTATTGGTCTTGCTAAAAACTTTGCGGTATATGTGCAATGAAAATGCATAACAATTTCAACATAAATACCGCGGACCATTCATTTGAGGTTGAAAATGGAATTCTATGCCGATCATAAACCACAGTTTGGTTGATCAAATAATCGTATTTACTGTTAGCGAGTCATGTGATTCGCAAAGTCGTTGGCAATTAGCAGATGTAAATGATACAAGGATAATGCAGCTGCAATACGACACTATGACACGCATCTGAAAAGCTATATCATGCGCAATCACTGCGCAAAAGCTGTACATTAAAAACAAAACGATATTTATGACTTTGCATATATTCGCAGCACTTTAATTGGAACTGGAGATAGATGTATGGCTGTCAATGCAGATGCATTGCAGATACGATGTTATTAATACCATAACTCGACGATAACGTTGCAACCGGCTAGTGCATAATCTATTTTGTATGCAGACCATGGCATGCGTTTCGGCCAGCTTGCAACCGTTACAAACCGCATGCTGTACATGCATCCCATCCCATATATCTATAATCTTCAATATGTATACATGTAAGGCCTCTCTCGGTTTGGTTAATAAATTATAAAGAAAACCTAGTGGCTCATGGACGCCGCCGATGGAATGTGGCTGCAGCACGGCAAATTGAAAATGTCGACGAGCACTCGAGCGTAATGTGAAATATAAAAACATATATCGAAGCGCGACCGCGTAAAATTAAAATCTATACGCGATAAAGTATCAAGTGGCGGGTATTTTCGAAAGAACACATTCCTGGATAATTAAAGCCATGTTCGTTAAGCGGCAGTGTGAGGAATAGATGAAGCGTTACCCTATTAAGTTGATTAACATGCTGCGAAGTTGATGTGAAAATAAATTGAGGCTCAATTTTTGTAATCGCAAGTATTTGATAAATGATTGGCTATTATTAGACACGCTACTGTTTGCCGCTTGTGTTGCGTTGGCGGGTTCATGTTTGTTATGCTGCTGGAGACAGGAAGACGCCGGGCGCCGGCGCCAGCGACAATGTTCGTCTGCCGCGTCCTGTCACCCCGTATGCACCGCGTCGTTTCGGTTTTTATTGCGCCCCAGCCTCTCCCCCTACATATGCAATAAAAACGCCGACGCACGATGGTCTCAAAATCTCGCATTGTGATCTTGTTTGGCTGCGATGTTTTTCTTTCTCCTCCCTGTGCCGGAAACTGCGATTTTCTGCCAATCATTGTCCTTGCACAAAAAGCGCACATCGAAATTGATATTTATTTAATCCCTAATGCCTGGGCGAAATGTAATTTGCTATAATTCCGACTCTGTTTGTTGGTATTTTGACGTGAAAGGAATTATGGTCAGATCAAGTTGGTAAACAAGCACGTGGAATGCAAAATTCCTTCGGCAGTGTTGGCTCGCTTCGTGCGCGCCGTTCGTGTTTGTTGTCTTAGGTCCGTTCCGTGGCACGCACAGCGGTCATTTCGAACAGCCGGTCTCTTATAATAACAGTCAACGATGTTCGAATAACAATTACGCTTCTAGTCTGGCCGAATTTATATAATATCCGTAATTAGTAGACATAACTAATACACGCTCAGCGTTACGCAAGGATTTGGAAATACTGGTAACCCGTGAATAGTTTGCTGGACAATAGGCGTAATTGTGCATTAAATTGGAACGAATCGAATTGACGATGACAAAAAGCAATGTTTATTTTCCAGCAGCCAATCAATTTGATAAATGTAGCGACATATGAGCGAATTTTGATTGACTTTCGCTCGCTACATTGGACATCGAAACGAATCGAATAATAATCGACAACCAATGAAATAGAAATCGATTGATAATGAGAAATCGTATACGATCCAACGAGCACACATAATTACATGATTTCTATGTGAAGTAACAAAAAATTGATCACTTATTGGTGGTCTGAATAAGTGCTTATAATATAATCTACTCGTACAGATTTACAGATTGTTACAAAGTGATAATAGTGCAAAGCTAACGCAAAAAATTAGTACTGCTTTTTCTTATGATTGAAATTCAAATCTTAAGACGTGGTTATATGAACGTTATTTTCCGTAATGTAAAGATTAGCAGTAACACCTTTCTCTGGCGCTCACGAACCCGCCAATTCGTTCGCCACGCTCGGTGCGCTCAGCAGCGCCTAATACCCTGCTTGCCTGCCTGCCTGCCTGCAGTGCGATAAAAAACGAAACCGATAATCTTATAAATAACGTAACGTTCGCAAACATCAGGTTGAGTATAATGCCGCCGCGTGCATGCAACGTACAAACATACGCAAACGGGCGCAAACGTAATACACTCGTAAATCGGAAAACGAATGGAACGTCACGCACGTCGTCGATAGGATCACCGGTTATTATTGCCTTGCACTTTCTTGCGGCTAAAGCACGCGCACACACACACACCTGTGCAGTTATTGTTGTAACAATCGCGGCAAAGGAAGCATTCGAAATCGAAAAGTGAATTTATTTCGATTCGCTTCTTAATGATTGTAATGCGTCCATAAAGCAATTAGAAATGAAACTATTATCGCTGCGTTCGTTGGCAGGCATCAATTATGGCTTGGCTAAATCAATGCAATAAGGAAATGAAATTGTTGCCTTTGTATGATCGCCTTGTTTGTAACTCAGTCAAATCATTTGCTTAATCTTGGTAGATATATCGACGGAATTGTGTGTAAGAATAACAACGCTAATTGGAGGTACTCCAGGGAAATACTTAGAATTGAGCACGAAACAGAAAATATTCGATACCTAGGTGAAGCAATTATAGAGGAATACAACGATAATAACAATCGTAATTCGCCGTAATCGTTTGCGCTTAGGCATTGTAGTCGGAACAGATCCGGTGTGGGAACCAGCGCTCAAATTGAAAAGAAAAGTACTTCGCCTGACCTTTGCGGCGCACATTCGATCGTTTATTATTGTATTCGTAGTACGCGGAGGTTTTCTCCTGTTTGGACATGTAGCCGATTCAACGTTTGGCGATTTTAGAAAGTACGTTTTTACTGAGTTTCGCGAAAGGTAGTCAGTAGTCAGCCAGTTCGATTCATCGTCGCGTTTCGTTTTGCGAGTCATTTGAATATTTGCGCTAACGAAATTTTATCACCCATTATTTCAATCAAAACTACACTTGATAATGTTAAGACCATCATAATATGACAGAATATTTAAGTCTTAATTGTTTATTACCATATAAATTCACAGGTGCCGCATATTTTCAATTTTCCCTTTCGTCTCAATTCGCATCACACGCCGCAAGGTATTAATGAACTTTTGCTTCATCGTCTTCATACCTACATTGCGAAACATTTGAGCAATTTCTTTATATGGAATGTGAGTGCTCGTGGGTGCGTAAAACATGTACGAATCGGAATCGTAATCAAATGCAAACGCAACGCAAAGCGCGCAACCATACATGAAAAACACTCGCTTTTGTTAATTGTTAATTTATTTTAATCGCACCAAGGCACGTGCATTATTTAAGTCATTACGTAATTGTGAAGTTGAGAAAAATGAAATTTGATGCGTTCGCTTATAAATATGGAATGCTATACGAGTTTTCGCGCGCTGAAATACGGACAGTGGAGAAAAGATGCAATTATACAACAGCAATAAACACTCCAAATTTATCCTTAATTTAGTGCCTCTCGGTGGCCGGCGCGGCGGGCGGCGTGGTTGCGGCGACGGCGGCAACGCGCGTCGAGTCGTAAAGTTGGCGCACGCGAACCAGAGCGGAGCCGCAAACAAACAAACAGAAAAAACAACAAATTGCAACTATACATTTTCCCGTTACAACACGTACACATCATATATTTTCTTCCCTTCTCTCTTTCGTTGTTCTGGCGCGAGCTTAAAACCTTTCTACAGGCGTTGCCGTCGACGTCGCCTTCATGTTATACCATGCCCAGCATGCATCCCTGTGCATCCAGGAGTCCTAAATGTGGTGTGTTTTCTCCATTCAGCGCAGAGGTCGAGCGAGGAGTTGGGAGTTGGAATATTATTGCCATCTTCACGGCGCGCGCGTTATCGTATTTTTGGGCTTGTGCTTATGAATTGTGTTGACTGTACCGAAATTTATAGATACGAATAATCCTGGAAATGCCAGGAGGAAATATAAACAAACTCATTGTTGTTGGGCGCATCGTTATAGGGTGGCGGTGTGCGAATAAATTGCCGAACATGTATATACAGGAGCCGCTACATTCGTACGAATCAGTCTCTATTTGTGCAGCTTTCGAAAAATATTTTACGTTCAGTGGCAAAAACAAAATTTCTATGCGGGTATTTTAATTACGCATTTAAAAATTTTACAATTTTACAATTTTACGCCTTTGCGTGTGTTGTTCTTTAATGACATTTGGAAAAGGAAATAACTTGATGGAAATTTATTTCTATTTTGTGCACCATTCGATACAATCGCTTTCCATCGACGTTTATTACGGCAATTAACTGATTGCCACTCAAAATAATACAGCACGCGGATCCCATGAATTTGTTTAGATAAATGAATGCTGCCTGAATACTTTCCGATTTCTATTAATTTAACTACAGCCAATGTCTATTAAAATATTCTATCAGAGAAACTCTGCGATGCTTTGGTTAAATTTATTGACGGTGTTAATGTACGACAAATCTAAGATATGTAGTGAAATGTAAATTCAATTTGATTAAATACTGGGTTAATTTTCTTCCACATACTAAAAATAAGAGAAACTTAACTGATAAGGAATGCATGTATAAATTCTACCAATTTACCTAAATTTAAGGTCAAGGCATTAAACGTTTATTTTTTTTTCTGTTGCCTTGAATATTGCCTCTTGCTTAATATCAACTTTAAGTTGGCGTACATATTAAATTTCTGCTTTCTGATTGATTAATTTTTACCTTGTAGATGCCATCTACGAGTTTGATGAGTTCCTCCGTCTCCATGGTGGCGCCGAGATGCTGCTGCACCGCGTCGGTAAGTTCAGCTGCCACAATTTCTCTCTCACCCGCTTCGCGAGCCGCGCACGTGTTTTAATTTATTTCTTTCAACGGCAATCCGTTTGCGTCGTCTTCGCCGCCGCCGTCGTCGTCCGCTCCGCACGCGCAAGTTGATGAGTTGATTTTCTTACACTCGCGCACACGCGTAGAGGAGGGAAGGTCGCGCCTTTTTCACTTTTCACCAACGACCGCGCGCAATTTCCGCGGCGGCGACCTTTCGCATCCGGCGCACTTCCCGACCGCGATCGCCGACCGGATTCAGTTAGCACCGACTACAGCCATCGTGCCGAATAACTTTATCCTCGCCTCAAGTAGCTGTCATCACAGGATATACACTTCGCACGGTGGCATTCTGTTCAGACGGTCTGCAACAAGAATATTTACAAATAACACATTAGTATTGTGGCAAATACAACATAATTCAATTATCACATTATCAGTAATTACGCGCAAATGAAAAGCGTGAAATTAAATTAGTTGATGCGCGCACGCGCGGAAGAAGAGTGGTCACACCACTTTCCATCCGCGCGAAGACTACGTGGCATTCATTGCATGGCGGTCGGTCGCTGATTCCGTTTCGTTGTGTCGTCTCATCGTCGTCGTCTTACTTTACTTATATCGTCCGTGCGCCATAAGAAAGTGTAATTGTACGAGACGCACACGACCGACTTCTTCTCCAGCGCTCCTCTCGATCTCTCTGCCCTCCTGCTTCTCGCGTTGGCTTGGCATTCTCATTATTTATGACTAACTCTCATGACGACGACGACGACGGCGTTGATAGCTTATGGGCTACGACTTACATACGATCACAATCGCATCTAAAGGAGTTGGCTGCGCGCAAGAACAAATGGTCGTGCGGCGCAAGCATCTGCGGTTGGCTTGCTGTAAAGCGGAAGTTTTTACACTCATCATTTGTCGATATTGGGCGTGACATTTCGGAAAGTTCGGATGACAATGATTCGAGCTTCCTCGCTTTTTGCGGTCAGTCACTCGCGAACGCGCATTAGACTATAGTGTGTTTGTCCAGGTTTTCCACCAACCGCGGACTTTTACAAGTCCTCAAATTGATTCTATATGACACTTCTTATATGTAATTTATCATACTTCTTCACGCTCTTATTGCTATTGTGTGTTTTTTTGTGTGTATTTGTCAGCTTAACACGATCTACTTGCGCATTATTTTTAATATTTTCGTATTAGAAAATAAGTAATCATGCCATTCGATGGCCGAAGAAATAACGAAAAACAATTCAAGGCTATGCTTGAATCTCACTAACTAGGTCTCGCTCGGTTCGGCCGCTTTTTGCGCTCATTGTTGGAATGATTATTGTTATTAAACTTATTAGGCATGCCCGCACTTTACGATATTACATCGCAGATTCAAAGTCATACTCGAAACGCGGAAAAGACAAAAAGACCCATGTTCTTACGTTCAAGCACGTCGCCCGTCGCCGTCGTCGGGATGCAAAGAACACGCCAGCCGCATCGTTTCATTGCAACAACGGCAGCACAGAATAAAGAAGCATGAAGCATGATTGCTTGGCGCACTTCTTGTTCACTTGTTCCGTTTCCATTTCGTTAATTTGTTTAATTTTCGTGCATGTTCTCGAGCGCCGGGCGCTTTGGTCACATTAATATCGCGGTCGAACTTTCATTTCCGATGCGATATTTGCCAAGCGATCGTTTTAAACTCACAAGTATCTGAAACTATCTACATCGAATCTCATTATCGTTATGCGCGCCGCAAAAACCACACAAAAGTTAGAAAGATAATGAGATGACTTATAGGACAGGAAGTGAATAGATAAAAAGCACACAATGGGTTTACATGCAAAACAAATTAAGATATCCAACAAATAGTGCAACAGCGAACAGAAAAATTGCATGTTCATGAATTCTATTCTACACATTAAGCGTTTTGGGTGGTAATTGAAGGGGAGAGGCAAGCAGAACGCCAATGAGTGTAAACAATTAACGGAATATGCAATATTACGACGATCAGCCATGCAAGTGAACGCGCACACGCCGGTTTCAATTACGAATGCCGTATGAAAGTTAATTGATATTATGCACAGATTCGTGCATTCGTGCGCTTGCGTGCGCCGGCAAACAGTTAGCAACGAGCTAGTGTGAGCCATCTTTGGCGGATGGCGCAGGAGCGCCGGTGGGGCTCACATTACAAATGCTACAACAAAGTTGCGGCAAAATGAAAACAAGCTCATCCTGTTCAACGGCAATATGCTTGCATACGAACACAAGCAATTGCGAACGGGGTGCGGTATAATCAACAAATTTATTATTATCATGTTTAAAATGTATGCACTGTTATTATTGCATAATTTATGCAGCAGAAACAGGGCGCAATGAGTTCCACAAGAATTTGGATATTATTGTGTACAAATATAAATATGTAATTAATTAAGTCATTGAAAACTACATTTCGTACACAACGAATAATTTGTGATACACTTAAACGCATAATAATAACGGTGATTGATGCGTGCGGTACAGTTTCACTTGCGTGCACACCTGAAAGATTGATGGACGGACGGTCAGCCGACTTATTCATGAGCACCCATTAATATAGGCTAGGTAGACAAATAAACACCAGACACCCAGAAAGCAGTCTTGCATAGAGAGCTATAATGTGAATTGTAATACGGCTATTACTTTGTTGCTGCGTATATCCGACATTGCCGAATACTTTTGTATTTCTTTATTAAGTTTTTTTAGCGCTTGTTGTAGATGAGTAGTGTGTATTCAATGATTGTGTGGGCATAAAGCGTGAACTTCATTTTTGCGTAGGCATCGCCGGTAATTTCTTATACACTTTTCCAATGGCATAAACAAAACAGACCGAAGAGAATGCCATTATGTTCTATCGACGTTACTTCATTGTTATTAGTGACAGGAAATGGACTTGATGTTTTTATATTACCGAAGCAACTTTGAAATTATTCTCTGTTTTCATTTTTTAATATTTTAATTTACTAAATTGACTGGAAATGTTTATCACCGGTATTGGGAGGTAGGAAAATTAATTATCCTTGCCTTTCTGCACGCGAATTCATATTTTAATCTCGCCAATTTTTTCATATCGGAGTATTTTAATATTTTAGCACAGGTGTGGGTGCAGCTTACCTACACCTCCTCGCATTCCATAGCTTGTCGGCTGGTCGCGTTGGCGTTATTTGTTTTAGCGCTTGTTGCCTCTATTCCACATACATCTAACCATTTTTTATCTTCGGGAAAACACGCTACGGCGCGCTTTGGATAACGCGCGGGCACAGGTTTTAACTATTTTTACACTTTCAACCTTCCGCATCTATATACTATGTGTTAATTAACGAGGCAGGCGCGTCACTATCGGATTTGTACGCAGTTTTTGCAACCGGATGCGACGCGATTTTTGTCGCAAATAATTAATATATCACGAGGATGAAAATATTTAAATAATTCAGCATTTTTCCAATATTTGCATTTAATAACAAGGCGACAATGTTCAGTCTTTCGAGTAGGAATGTTTTGATGTTGTTTACCATCAAGTTATTTATTTATTTGTAATTATCTGATGTGAAATATTAATTAATTATCTAACGTTATCAACACGCTTTCTAAATAATTATCAAATGTGGATATTGTGAATATAAATATACGCCTGAATAAGATGGACTTTAATTTTGAAATTACTGTTAATAATCTGCTAATAATTATTTTTTTGTGCATGCTGTGAGCAAGAAAATATCTTATAATAATTAATTTTTAGAATGGTTCTCATAAAATTGCGGAGTTCTTCGTTCAATTTCAATCTTTCAAAGATGTAGATAGTATTTTGATGTGCAGCATTACATGTGATAGAAAATGCATGATGCATTTGAATGCACGTGTACAATCCATCACGTCACATCTGATCTATGCAATTTCGACAGACCACGTTCTCGCGAATGCATTGGAAAGTAACGATTGATTCTCTATCCCAGATGTAAGCACCACATTTGACGTAGACATTGCGGAGATAGAAATCTAATAATACATACGTATTCAAGATGAATAATATAGCT
>JARJDR010009452.1:0-35638 GCA_030264135.1 Myllaena sp. GC000078 | reverse complement strand
CGGGTCTTACGTCGTTCTCCAGAAGATTGAACATGCCCATTTGGGCGAGATGCAGGGACTCGGCGAACTTGTCCTCGGCCATTTTGATTTCGTCATCTGTAATATGCGAACCTGAGGTGTGGTGGTGTTTCCGGCGGCGAACAAAAAGGGATGGTGCATAACATGCATACAAAAACATAGAAAAAAAAAGAGAACAAAATCAAACGAATCAATCAGCAAATCAAAGTCGTAATTACAAAATTGCAATACGAAATACGAGTATTAGTGCGCAATTGGCAAACTCTATCGTAACAAATATGGGTCTAGGTCTAATTAATTAAAAAGCCACTTAAAAGTCAACTAGGTAGATATCAAGTGTATACAATTTGTTCACCGACGGATGGGTGCGAATACCGTGATTGAATCTTGCTCTTGCGCGCTTCGGCGCGCGAACGAACAAATTGCATTCAGCGCGTACGAACGAAATGAGTCCAAATGGAACTAGTAGGTAGTAATATAGGTCGCAGGCGCCACAATTCGCTTACAATGCACAACACACACGTCTATTGTCCAATAGATATCAATGATAATCAACATCACACATCGTTACGTATGTATAGCGCCCAAAAGCGATTGACAAATGAGGTGTAATATTTGGCGTTGGATACACATACCATTGCTGCGGCCCTGCACTTTGACAGGACTCGAGTACGGGCTTGGCGCGCCCTTGACTAGAAAACATGCCGGAAAAACGTACGCAAAAATACAAGAGAATGAGAGCAAAATGCACACAAGAAGTAGTCACGCATTTAATTCATAAGTTGTTGGTTGGCGCTCGTCGCGGTTACGAAAAGTGGTCTCTCGCGGAACGGGACGATCGAAATGTGTGCCGGTGTGTAATTGAAACAATTCAATTAACGGCGCCGCACTCGGCACTAATTGGTGTGTTACTTCATCAAATCGAAATAATAACGATAAATAGGGGCTTATAGATTTGTTAGAAGAGTGGTGGCGTACGTACACTGACCTTTCGTCTGCCGTCGCCTCTTGCAGTCGAAGTCGAGCCGCCGACCTTGCAATTTTTTCCGATGATGCTGAAAACGAAGAAAAGTTTAGTTCCCGTTACGAAAACTTTTGCGATGCCGGTAAAAAGGTTAAAGCCAGAGATTGCGGGAGGGAGGGGGGCAGCTCACCATGACTTCTTTGAGATCCTTGGTCTGCAAGTGGTGCAGCGGCTCGAGGAAGTTCTGCTTGATGTTGTCGTCCAGCGAGTACTTGACGTCGGCCATCTGCTTGAGCGACTCGCCCATTTCGACCATCGCACCGCCAAACATGCTGTCGTCGCCCATCTTGCGGCCGTAGAGCAGCATACAGTCGCCGAGTACACCCTCCGGCTGAGGGTAGGTATTCTGCTTCGCCTGCCCGCTCAGCTTGCTGATGCCCTTCACGGCGGCCATCTTGGCGCGCGCCGTCGGATTCGGCTGGAGGTATTCGCGTGTCTTCAGCTGCAGCTCCTCGACCAGCTCGAAGGTGACGTCCGTTTTCTGTAAGCCCAAGGGGTTAGCCGGTACGCTGGGACCGGAGGCCAGAAGGCGGTGGTTACCCGCTCCATCTCCATGAAGTCCATGTCGAGTTTGGTGCCCTCCGCGCCGCCCATCTTCTCCGTCATGTACTGGTTGCATTTGTTGATCTGCTTCTTTAGCCCGGCGAACGCCATGGTGGTGATGTGTTTGTCTTCTTGCCTTACGGGGGGGTTGCGCTGCAAGTACAGGCAGAATGGCATGGAATTTAATAAAGCAATAAGTGATTGAGTAAAATATGGCCGGTGAAAGTTAAGTCGAGTTACAGCTTGTTGCAAGCATAATAAATAATTGAATTAGTGGCGGCGAGCAGCGCGTGACGCGCTCGCTTTTGCTTTGATTACATAAAAGTTGAAAGACGTTTGCGCTGGATGGAGGGGTCGATTTATTATTTACGTAAAAGTCAAACTAGACGGCGGCCGGCGCGGCGGTGGCGGTGGCGTAAACACGAATACCGAAGGGTTGAATGGAAATTACGAATTACCTATTGATATTTTCCCGCTGTCGATCTTTCGCTTGCGGCACGTATGAAGTTATTTAAAAATAGATCCAACCCTGTCTCAACTCGCTCGCTGTCTCTGTCTTTCATCCCTTGGATTGCGCAAGATGAAATAAACATCGTAAAATTTTCATCAAGCCATCCAATAATAATAAGTGCGTAATGCGTAATGAAAATTCCACAAAGCCGGGCGCAAGAATGATATGGGGTATGTGAGGGAGAGGGAGGCGCAGCAGGGCCATGAGCAAGGACGCCGCGAGATGAATCCCGCTGACCCAATTTCGTCACCTTGACACGATAAATTTCGCATGGCGCTCATCGTCGGCGGCGCGGCGGTACGCTTCAATCGATATCTTTCGTCTCTTTGACGGCGTACGCCAAGAAGACGCCGTCGGCGGCGGCGATGAAAATGGGTCGGTGGGGCGCGCGATGTTAATTCAATTAACACACCACCCGAAATGTGTGTGCAAGGAATTGATTGCAATGGATTGGACATACCTCAGGAGACTAGACTTGGTCCTGTTCGAAGGGATGGATGATGATGATGAAGATGCACAAACGCAGGAGGAAGGCGACCAACCGGACGGGCGCGCGCGCGCTCGTGTCTCGAGACGAAGAGACGACCGTGGTGCGTGTGCGACCGGAGAGGATGCTGCCCGAGAGACGCGGGGGCGGCCGACGTGCGTACGTTTCGCGGGTGTGCGTGTGCGTGACGCGCGCGCCTTATCGACTCAAAGGCAGAGCGCGGCGGATGGCGGGCGCACCGAGAATGGCAGCGTACGATACTTAATACTTATATCGCATTCGCGTTGTATGCGGGGTTGTGTGCTCGCCACCCCCGTCGTCGTGCGCATACGATGCCGCGCACGCATCGATATCCTGTGCGCGCCGCCAACGCCGCCAACCAGCCAGCCAGTCGGCCAGGATCGCAGGATTCGGTTGCCCAGCGCCTCCACCAATGTTTCGTACGTGGCCGTAGGTTGTTGTACATAATGGCAAATTTTGAATCCGCACGCTATTGTTCAATGTTTAATTGTCATTGACATTTATTTACTTAGGATGCGGTGCTCTCATTTGTAGAGATTGTTTCGCGCCGCTTCCGGTGTGTTTTTGTATATCACACTTGTCGCGACTTCCTTCCTCCTCTCTTCTTCGTCATCTCATTCATGCCTTCATTCATATAGGCAAGCAATGTATGCATATGTGTGGCTTTGTAATGCAGAAGAAGGACTTTTGTGTGCACTTTGACATTTCATATCGTCGCCCACGCGCGCCCACGTGAATCGTATTTGCACGATAGGCCCCATTTATCCGCCCCCGAGAGGATAATACTTTCAACATTTCAAACATTTCAATTGTTGCCATTCGACTCATTCGAATTCCCCGCTATCTGCGCGATTTTCAACGCTGGCGAATTATTAACCAGATAAAAAAGTGCTTCGTTTGGTTGACGTGCGAATTTATCGTAAATATTGTTATTTATGAATATGTTACGCGTGCTATCGTGATGCGCGCTTTGAATAAATACATAGTCAGATAAGATTGATGATGCACGAGGGTCTTATCACGTGTCAACATGGTGTTGAGCGCCGAAAAACTAACTGGCTAGCGTAGTATCGGTTATCTACAGCCAGATTTTTTGAAATTCTAACGACATTGCAACCAATGCGTCATTTGAACGCGCAAGCAGGTTGCGTGCAACGTGAATAACATTGAATTGCGCGCTCGCAACGTGTACGATTCGTATAATTATGCTATTTATACACTTGCACCCATGTGATTGTAAACAATGGGTAACACACATGCAAACCATTCATAGTTTGTTGATTGCTTATTACATGTTGATGCCAATGATGTGATTATCTGCGCTCTGTGCATCTCATTGGCAGGGTAGCCAAAACGCTCTCGTCATCATTAGCGCTCGAAGTTAATGCGAGTCAATCGAGTCAATGATCTGTGCTATGGTTTTTTTGGTGACCCTATCTCGCGTATGCAATGATGCTGTGCGTTCACCACATGTGTTTCAAGCCGTGACATCGCGCACCAAGCACCATGCCCACCATCAACACCAACAGCGCGTTCGCACGAGTATAGTAACCTTGATGACCGCATTTCAACCTTAGCGAAAAGAAGCCAGCCAGACTTAATCAAAGACGGGCGCCCATTGCGTTGACTAATGACAAAAGGAATGAATGACTTGCATGGTGATTGCATTAATTGCTGCCAATTGACACTGATGTTTTTTCACACCGCTGAGTGTGCAATGATCGAAATCAAACTTTATTAAACGCTTCCGCTGCTGGCAGTTGTTACGTTTTATTCACACGCCGTTACAAATTAAAACATAGAAACGAAAGAGTAATGCGGAGGTATGGTCATCGTCTTGGGGCCATCATCAGTGGCATAACAAAGACATGATGCAATGGTAACTGGCGGTGTGAAGAAACTCTTGGTGATGCGTGCGTGCCTACCTCAGAAAGGTCGTCGTCGACACTTAATCCTTTTCGAACTTGCTGGATAATCACTCACTGCACGTCACTAACTCTCTCTCATACCTCGCAGGAAGAGCTCTTCTTCGGATTGTGGCCACCGTCTTCTTGGAGTCCACTGTCCGCTGCGTCTGCTGGTGTTTCGTCGAAAAGCAAACACGATGTCGTGCGCGCGCGCGCGGGAGCCAAACAACAAAGCGCAGTCGACGAGGCGCTCGCCGAGACCACCAGCTTGGAAACTGCTGGCCAGCCAGGGGGGAACAGTAGGCCGGAAGCAGATTTAACCTTCAACATCATCCCCTCTGCGCGCATTGCAACCCCACCAGTTTCAAAACGCATCCAGTCGCTCGTCGGCCGTCGTCGTCTACGATCGAACACAGGACCGTACCAACGATGCGACTTTCACTTTCGCACGTCGCAACAGTTACAACCAGTTACAACAACAGTGTGCCTTTGTGATTAACACGATCGCGACGTAATGAGAGCAGAGGGTCGCACGCACGGTTTGGCATCATCAATAAGGCGATGCTCGTTTGGTGCTCAGCATTGCGATAACACTATCTTATCATCTCCAACACACAACAAAGCGTGCGTATTGGATTAACAGAGTTTACAGTTCGTGTTTTGGATAGGTATTGTGCGCGCGCGGATTCTATTGTTCATGTTTTGCGGGGGAGGCAGCAGCCGCCCGTTTGAAATTCGCATCTTTGCTGCCCTGCCAATTGCGGTGCGCTTCTGCCGTTTGACAGTTGCGTCTGCGCACGGCGAAGCCACCAACCATCGCGCCGCCACCATCCATTCCGCTCCTATAACACCACCGCCACCCAGCTCTCGTGTTGTGGTCCGCTGGCTTTCTTCTGGGTCTTCGATCGCACCCCCGCGCGCAAAGAATGCGCCTTCCAGCGAGCGGCGCCGCGACGTTGTGCATGTGAACACCACACCACCGCCACCACCACCACATTACTAGTAGCATCGTTCGCACTTTCATTTGCGCGACGCTCGCTCAGCGCATTTTTTCCTTGCATCGCTCGGCAGTGGGACACCACGGGCGTGTGTAAGCAGTTTTTTTGCTGCGCACCACACCACCTTCAATCTGAGTCTGCGAGTAAGTCGAGTAAGTTGACAACAATGGACGTCGTGCGATTTCTTTGAATCGCCCCACATCCATCCATCCAACCCCCAACAACCACCACCACCAACCCCCGGGGAGCGCGGCTGTTGCTGTGTGCTCTCTATCATCACGCCGCCTCCGAAGCGTGGCGGCTGCGGTGCGAGCCGCGCTGCAGGTGAAGCAAGCGACGCACTCTCGCAGCAACAGCACCCTCGTCGCGACGAGATGAACGGCCTCAGCATCAGCGAGCTGTGCTGCCTGCTGTGCTGCCCGCCGTGCCCCAGCCGCATTGCGGCGAAGCTCGCCTTCCTGCCGCCGGAGCCCACCTACGACTTCCTCGCCGCCGGCAGCGGCAAGTACTCGCTGACGCTCACCGAGCGCGCCGAATGGCAGTTCTCCGATCGCGAGAAGGAGAACGTGGAGGGCTTCTACACGCGCACGAATCGCGGCAACAAGATCGCGTGCGTCTTTGTGCGCTGCAGCTCGACGGCGCGCTTCACCATTCTCTTCTCGCATGGGAACGCGGTGGACCTCGGCCAGATGAGCACGTTCTACCTGAACCTCGGCTCGAGCATCAACTGCAACGTGTTCGGCTACGATTACTCTGGATACGGGCTGAGTGCCGGCAAGCCGTCGGAGAAGAATCTGTACGCGGACATCGACGCCGCGTGGGTGGCGCTCCGCACGCGCTACGGCATCAGTCCAGAGAACATCATCCTCTACGGGCAGAGCATCGGCACGGTGCCGACGGTGGACCTGGCGTCGCGCTACGAGGTCGGCGCCGTCATCCTGCACTCGCCGCTGATGTCCGGCATGCGGGTGGCCTTTCCCAACACGAAGCGGACTTGGTTCTTTGATGCCTTTCCAAGGTTGGTTTGTTTTTGTGTGTTGCTAGGTGGATGGTATGATTGTGATTGCTTTTGCAGTATTGATAAAGTTCCCAAAGTCACATCGCCAACGTTATTGATACACGGTACTGAAGATGAGATTATAGACTTCACGCACGGCCGGACCATCTTCGAGCGATGCCCCAAGGCCGTGGAGCCGCTGTGGGTTGAAGTGAGTGCACTCTTCCCTCAGCCCCCCAGTGCGAGGTTTTCATTCGATTCGTTGTAGGGAGCTGGTCATAACGATGTAGAATTATATCCGGCCTACCTGGAGAGACTGAAGCACTTTGTTAACGTCGATCTGGTCAACTGACATCAGCTCGTCGGCGGCGGTGGTGGCGGCGGCGGAGGAGGAGGAGGTGGTGTTGGGGGTAGTGTAACAACGGACAGGAATAGCGGTGGCACGACAGGTGGTGTGACGGAGGAGCGCGAGAGTCCTGGCGAGTTGGCGGCGGGTGAGAAACTGTTCTAGCCCACGGCCGTGGACGCGGCCGGTGGTGGCGTTGCCGCCGCCGTCGGTCGGTCCACGGGCAACAGCACCGGTGCGACCCTCGTCGGTTCCAGCAGCGTGCCGCGCGCGAAGGCGAAAGTTGCCGCCGCTGCGACGGCAACCACGGTAACGGCCGCCGACTTGGAGATTTTGAACGAACGCCAGGATCAGCAGCAGCTGCAGCGGCAGTGCAGCAGCGCGCACAGTTCGCCGCGCGCGAGGGCGGACACGCATCCGCCGAAGACGCGTTCGCTGCCCGTGTGCAACGGCAGTATATCGACGTGCGTTACGTCCTGCCGCTGTCCCATTTTGGAGACGACATGCTAGCAGCCCCACGGCGGTCGCTCGTAACCCCTATATTTACTTCTACACCTCTCCCCCAAACACCCTTCTCGTGCGCGTGTTCTTTTCTATATCAACTTCGATATGCAACAAGATTTTACAAACATATTTGATTGATGCATTCACACTGAGATAAATAATCTATGAATGGATGGATGGATGAATTACTGAACGTTGAGCGTGAATTTCTGGTATGCGTGGTGAAATCTATACAGTGAGTCACAATAATATTTATGGATCTTATGGAAAAAATGCAAAGCCAGCAAGCAAGGTGGAGGTCGAGATTTCTCTTTGTTCGTTCTTTTATGTATAAAAATGGGGAGTTCAAAATTGCAACGATTTACAATAGGAGAAACACTTTCTTCGGAGTCTATTACCGCATAAATAATGATACACTTGAAGTACGTACGCGACCGGCTGGAGAAATAAGTGACAATCTTTTTCTATGTGAGGCAATATTAATTAATTTAACGCGCGTGCAAATAAGTCGTTACGGGCGCCGGATACGAGAAAGTACTTAATCATTTCGAAATTCTTCTTTATTTCTCTTTATTCTCTTTGGAGCATTTCAACAAAGAGGAGCAAACACTGCTAAAGTAATTTTATGTAACCTTATTTAGAACAATCGCGAATTTTTCATCGAAACAACATTGATCTCACTTTGATTCGATGTGGTTAGGGCGGGGAATCGAACTGATGATTGGCTAGAAGCGAGATGATTTCAAATTCTATATGTAAATTGTACATTTTTGATGAAGCATTAATTATTATAGCTTATATCCTATATGAATGTTTTGGCGCGTGGCATGAATGCAATATGGATCAATGGAGCCGCCGATGCAAACAAATACGTTATTAATTATAGTGTGTGTATTATTCTATGTTTGGGAGGTTAGTACGAACAAAACGAAACAGGTATTTGCTAAACAATATGATGATGCGAATGATATATTGCTCAAAGTGACAGATGAACACGAAATATTAACAACACTACCGTTTAGTCCTATTCTATCATATAAAGAAAATCAATTCTAACCATTGGAATACTTATCATGCGCCTCCGATCTGATACTTAAGAAGTTTTAAAGGTTGCTGGAAAAATGCGAAGATGTTGTATGAAACTACGATTATAATTGTGATCTTTTTAAATTTATATATCTTAAAATCTTTACTCTTTAAACAAACAACAAATGTTCTGTGTACATTTTGGACGGGCAAGAAGGCGGTTGATGTTCTTTTTCTCGTAAAATATTCGTTTCGATATAGATGATAAAATTGAAGATTGGTGGCAGGATGAAGGCAATGTGTGTTCAGGGATTGATGATGTTTGTCGCGGAACGCAGTTTAGGTAATTGAAGGGCGGAAAACAAAAGTACAGCGTGCAACAAATATAGCGTTATTTAACTAATGGACATATGAGATATGGAATATTATTATATATTGTTTATGTATGTCGATGATGTAAAGCGAGGGATACATGAAACGAGACGGACCTCTACACGATAAAAAAAAGCCGATAAATAACACGAAAAACCACAAAGAGCGAGACGAAATTTAATAAATTACGAGATGTGAAGATGAGGACTTTATTAGGTTGTTTTATAATGCATATAATATACATATTGCGTACGATGGCTACGTACTAATTTAAGGATTTTAGATAAAACAATATGAAATTAAATTAATAAAGTAAGATTTAAGTGACCTATAGGAATTGTGCTAATATTTTGCACTATTTTACTTTGAATTTATGGTTGCACCAGTGACAAATCTACTTTATTTATTTTAATATTAATAATTTATTGTTTTATACATAATTTTGTAACAATGCGGTTTGCCTACCAGTATGCATCTGAATTTTATAACCTCTTCTTGCAACTCGAAGTTCGCCCGAAATTATTCGAAATAATGTTGTTTTTACGAATGTTAACTCAAAGAACTTTATTGAGAATGAACAAGAAACCCGCTGCGCTTCGTTTACGACCATTTACAATACTTGACAACAATTCTTGTAAAACATGTGTAACTTTAAAGCTTCCGAGCTCCCATATAACAAAACCATTTTCAACATGTCATCAAGAGCAACGGACGAACAACATTCAATCAAGAGTTAACGATCTTCCTGAGCATAAACAAACAATATGTGCATTAGCATCAGGTGATTACTGGAAACCTACTTGTTTGCCATGTACATGTTATTATGTATCTTTATACTGATGCTATTTTTCAGTGTTTAAACCAAAGAGTATGATTTAAACAATCTGGTTTTGATTGTTTTCAGGTAGTGGTGCATGTGGAGTTGCTGTGATAAGAATATCCGGACCAAATGCCTCAACACTGTGCACCATGCTTCTGCCCAGGCAGAAATTGCCTCCACCCAGATACGCAGCATTCTCCAAGATTCAGCATCCAATTCATCACACACTTATTGATACTGGACTTGTGCTGTGGTTCCCTGCACCTCATAGTTTCACCGGAGAAGACGTCCTCGAGCTCCAAGTACACGGAAGCCCCGCAATCATCAAATGTTTGTTAGAAGCTCTCATTGCCACACAGTTAGCAAGGCTGTCAGTTGCTGGCGAATTCACCAAGCGTGCCTTCTACAACAACAAAATGGATTTGGCAGAAGTTGAGGGATTGAGTGACCTGCTCGTCGCCGAGACGGACATGCAAAGAGTGCAGGCGTTGGCGCTGAGTCGCGGCAAGCAATCGCGACAACTCTACACATGGATTGACCAGCTCACCGACTGCATCAGTTCCCTGGATGGCAACATCGAATTCGGCGATACGGACGATGTGCCCTTGGATCTCGCGCGTATTGATGGTAATCTGCGGGAACTGCAGCAGGCGATGCAACGTGCCATCGCAATGAGCGCCAAAGGTATGACAATCCGCAGTGGGGTGAATATTGCGCTGTACGGCGCAACAAATGTGGGTAAATCATCGCTGCTCAATGCGCTCACCGCCGAGGAGCGCGCCATCGTCAGCGAGATGCCGAACACGACGCGCGATCTTATCCCGGTGCGCATGGATCTCGGCGGTTACGCTGTGAACCTCGTCGACACGGCTGGGTTCTACGATGATCCGGCGCATCGTGTCGAAAGCGAGGCAATGCGTAAGAGTGTCGAGGTGCTCTTTGATCGCAACACCGTGTTGCATATTCTCGTGATTGGCGTGGATTTATTGCTAGACTATAGACGGAAGTGTGCGGGTGAGAATGTGGTAGACATAGTTCGTAAATATGTTGAGGGTATGCATGTTAGCGGTTTATTAACACCGGAAAATCATTCATCATGGAGGACGATGTTTGCGAAGAATACCTTGGTTGCGGTGACAAAAACCGATTTACCATTTGCCAACGGCGAGGAGCAGCGTTTTATCGAAGAATTGATAGCGATGGACTGTACGGTGGCGACCTCTGCGCACACCGATTATGGCGTCAACGCGTTGATTGATGCATGCATCAATAACATTAAACAAACGTAAGTGCATGTTATAGTGCTTCAGATCTCATCGTAGTTTAATCGGTTTTCTTGGCAGCTACGTGGATTTCAATCCCGACGACGTGCATTTCACCACTTTGCGGGCGACGGAAGCTCTGAAACATGCGGCGGCTTGCATTGATATGTCCATAGCCGACGCAATCTCGATCGATGTCAAATCGCAGTGTTTACGCGTCGCCGTCGGCAGTTTGCAGAGCATCACCGGTCGCGGCTGCCCGCAGGACGTGCTCGACGATGTGTTTGAGAATTTCTGCATCGGTAAGTGACATTGTGTTGGTCGGCAAATATTTATTGTACAAGTGTAAGTAAAAGAATACACATGCCGTTTAATCGTTCGCATCCGGCGTCCATTACCGCGTCAATCATAACAACATCTAAGCGTCGTTTAACACAGTTTATGATCATTTCGGTCACGACTGACGCGGCTTCTCACCTCTTTAACCATCCACCCATCCATCGGGGCATTGCGTATTTCGGACGAATGTGTTTGATCTGATCGATAACCCTGGTAATCGAAAGAGGCGGGGCGCGCGCGGAAGGAGGGCAACAGATGCACGGCGCCCGAAAATGTATCTTAAAAGCGTGCCGGCCGCGCGCGGCGCGGTGGCAGCAAAGTGTAAAGTAATGAAAACATAAAAGAGGAGGAGGCGCGGCGGCGCGGTCGCTAATTAATAAGGTGTTGCACTGCTTCTTCGCCGCGTGTTGTTTTAAGCCGTCGCGTAAAGTGCTCTTCGGGGCGAGCGCACACCGCGGCGCGTTGTAATTTCCGAACGCCGCCACTTACTCTCGCACTCGCGTATCAATTTTATATATCGACACACACATGGGTGTTGTATCTTGATCTGCAACTGGCTTGGCGGATAGCCAGCGCACACCCATCTCTTCTTCGTCGTCGTCGTCGTCGGAGAGTTTACTCCGCATATGTGTGCCCATGCCGCGCCTCGACAGTTGTTTGTTGATGTGTAAGTGGTGGCTGGCTGGCGGAGACGTACGAAACACTTATCGATGCTCTCTTCCGATGGTACCGATGATGATGAGGATGATGATGATGATGATGATGATTACGTTGAGTGTAACTATGAGTAGTAGTTGTGAAAATATTGAAAACTAACCGCGTCGCTGTCATTGCGTATTCGCCGCGCGTACCTCACGCAACGTGTTTACTAAAAAACGCGTGTTGCGTGTTTTTTTTTCGCGGGCGTCGCGTATTGTTAGGGCGAAACTGTTGTCTGCAGTAGCAGCACATGTGTGCGAGGGTGTGGGGTGTGCGGGGGCGTCACTAAAGTGGCATTTTTATTCGATTTGCTTCCTTCCTGTATGCCATCGGGATGCTAATCAAACATCCCCGCATGCATATGATGGCGGGGCGCAAAAATCACTCGCGCTCGCGTTGTCGCTCTTGTTTTCGACGGCGGTGACAAATTCTACCTGGAATTTTGCAACCGACTGGGATGGGGATGAGCGACGGGAAGATACATAGGGATTGAAGAGAGTAGCGAATGGAATAGCAAGAAATTTGGGGGGATGGCGGGAATGAGGGAATACGGAATGACAACCGTTGTCGTCGCGCGGTGGTGATGATGATGATGGCGGCGACGGCGGCGGCTGCCGTGGTGGTGCACACGGGGGTATAGAAATATGCTAATGGAATTTGTTTTCTGCCTACTCGCGCACCGTTTTGCGGCCCGTTTTGCATAAATATGTCTGTATTTTATGTGTGCGCGTGGATTTGCACACGTTTTGTCTTATCAACGTCATGCCCATCATAACACGACAGGGAGGTATTCATACCGTATTCTTTGACAAAGCTATTATGCTTGATTTTAATTTGAAATATTTCGGTTTTCACTGACTTTCAGTGAATAAAACTTGGTGTTAATTGTTGTTAAACACATGTGTTTGAGTACACTCCTGTGCGGCGCGGTCGTGCATACAGTGGGGATTGGGGCGAAGGGAATTGTAGAAATAGACGTTCTTCGACGGTAACGTCCTTTCCATACATTTGCGGGCGCACAAAGTTATCCTGCGGCGTTCGTATAAATATTCTCCAACGTTTTACAAAATAGCGGCGCAAACACGTTTAACATACATTTGCACCACTGCGCGCATCCCTTACGACGTCCTACTCCTCTTCCATCATCCCGCCAGTCGCAGATGAATGCAAATAACAAATATTCCGACAATTTCGCATGCTGGCGCGCTCCGGCGATGTGGAAATATGCGATATTCTCTCCTTGAAAACGACGTCAATTGGAATATATTTTTAGATTTCATACGCGAATAAACGTTTTTTGTTTTGTTTATTGCTTAATTCTTGTGCCGTTGGCAAACGTTCAATTAAATTGATCGGTCGATTTTTATCTTTACAGTGTAATGAACGTGACACAATGGTGAATGCGGGTTGGTGTTTTGTTGCTGTACTACTGCCACATCGACGGTAAGTCTTTTTGTCTTTAATTAATACGTACTCTTAACACAGTTAAACAGCGTTTTGCACAAAGGGAGATTTTGAAATCGCTGGAGGGGTTGGGACATGCTTTCAAACTGTTGACTTGCTATCCAAGTATCAATGGCACCTCCGACAATAGCTTGGATATCAATAAGAACAATGCGGTTCGTTGATTCGAAGGCGGGTGGGTGCTCCGCCTCCTCCTTTCCTCGCGGTTCACACATCGTCATTCTCATCGCCGGCCGCCATTCTTCCCCGGTTGACGTTTTTATTTATAAATGCACTCTTGAGAGATGCACTAATGCCACGCAACAACAGTGAGAAACAAACGGCATCGCGCATCAATAATAATTGCAAAGCAATACACACTTACTCGCGCGAGTCGCTCGCTTAGAATACATATTTATCATAATAAAGGTAACGCTCTTCAACTCTTCGGAGTTGAAGTTGATTGCGGCTACATTATGGCAAGGAATCTGCCGAATGCACTTATCTTCTTCTTGGCGGCGGTAACGGCGGCGTCTCAAATAATGTTGGTGTTTTGATATTGTTTTAAGCAATACCCGCGCTTGCTTGCTTGCTTGCTTGCTTTTGCGGCTGATGGCGCACGGCGCTTTATTGCCGAGTCATTCGGAACGATTCGGCATCGTCTCAAGTCTTCTTGTGAATACGCTTGTATATGTGTTGGGAAACGATTTTAAAATAATACCATCATAGAGAGAAGTGGAGGAGGAGAAGGTGGGCATAGAAATAGCGCTGATCGGAGATTGATGCGCGGATAGAGGGCCGCAGGGTGAGCGCGCGCGCGCGAGATTTGACCATGCGGCGTCCATTTAAGTGAGTGTCGAGTGATGGTTGTCGAACGAGGCATTATATCGGTGCCCCGCAGAAGAAGACGATGGGTGTTGATGTGTGATGCGCAAGATGTGTAGGCGCGATGCCGACAAAAGGCCGAAAATTTCTGCTACTTAGTGTTGATTTTTTGTGCCTCGCTCTTATTTCATTCGATGAAGACGAGTGTGGTACGTACGTCTGGCATGTTGGTCTCGGATGTTTTTCGCTGGAAATATTATTTTAGGCGGAAAAACGCGTCGAGTAGTTTTCTCTTGGTTTTTTACATCGTTTGTATTTTCTATGTTTGTATTCCTGACCGCGTCGATCCGGTGTTGTTTTCTTAGTAAAAGGCATCCATTTCTACTTTTCCTCGTTCGATATAAGTGGAAATCTTGAGCTGGTGGCATATACTTACTCATTTCATGTGTAGCAATGCATGTTTATCAAAGATAGGTTTCCTCTTTGCGCTATCGCAAGGCATGGCGAGGTATGTGTCGAGTGTTTGTTGTAAGCGAACTCTGCGGCAGCCATCATCATGGTTCTTGTATTCCTGCAAGCGCTGCTGCTCCCCGCGAGTCGTTCTCTCCTTTTGATTTCGATTGAAGTGCTAATATTTACACACGGGAGGTAACCAACACCCGTTGTGCAATGCTGCTGCTTAAATATGTTGAGTAAGAGAGAGGCAGGCAGGCAGGCAGGCAGGCATGCAGACCAAGTGAAGGGTTGCGTGCGACACCTCGGATGTTTTATATCCATATGCAAATACGCTGGAGGTACGATGGAAGGTTTTTTATTTATTTATATACACATACAGTAGGCATACATGGAGTGTTCTTTGCCCAGAGGCTTCAGAGGGGAGAGAATTTGTGGTAGAACTTGATTCGGGTGCTTAAATCAACGAATTTTTAATTCAATTCCATGAATTAACCAACCGAAAGGGTTAAGGATTCGTAGGAGAGCAAAAACAATTCATGTAAAATGTTTATTGAAGCGTTTCTGAGAGTTATTTAAGTTGTGCGCATTCCTCCATTTTATAACTGAGCATAGTTTCTTCTATAAAAGGTAATGCTAGAGCGGATTGGCGTAGAAACAGTCATTAAGCGTGATATCGGCAACCGATCGGGGTGATTCAGTGGCTTAAGTCCGCCTCGCCTCGCGGTCGGCGACACACCCGCGCATGCGATAGTAGATGAGTGAGAAGCGAGTGTCCGGTACGTGCTGCCACCAAAACAATCGTGTCAGCCGTGCGAATTTCATTCTTGTAAATATTTACTTATCTTCATTCGTTTACTAGATTTTTCATTCGCGTTTTTTACATTTTGAGTTGATTCCATCAATAGTGAGCAATTTGACTCGATCATAAATTTGTTTATAGCATTATTAAGTATTCGTTTGCAACATTTAACTTTGCCGATATGCTTCGTTGCCGGATTGTCAGCATAATATAGTATTGATGGTTGGCGATAAATATTTATAATACACTTTGGTTGTGTCTGCATTGGATATTGTTCTTAAGTCTATATGACTTCTCTGGTTTTCCTGTCGCGTAGGTGTGTTGATATGCGCGCCGTATCATGTTTGATCGCCGGTCGATGCTGTGGCATTATAAGAATGGCCACTTTGGAAGACACCCGAGAGACATGTCGAGTGGATGCCCAGCCGTCTCGCAGTTTCCCCATCTCGAGGTGTGTGTGTGTGTTTTTTTTTTGTTTCTCGATCCCGATATCAGCCATACACCATAGTTGATAAAGAGGGAAGCGCGCAGATGATTCAAAGAAAACAAAAAACGTCAACGACGTCGAACGTCGTCCTGTGCGCGTTCCTGCGACGTGACGCCCTTTTCTCTTCTGCTCTACCTTTGCGTAGAAGAATAACAAATATCCGAACATCGGCGAACGTGAAGTGAACATCATCGTTTTTGGCATGATGCTTGGCATTTTCTATTATTTCTTGAAATTCTTTTCGACATTGTGTTCCAGTGAATTTTTTTATCAAAACACACTTGGTGTCTATGCGTAAACACTTTGAATTTAAAAATTTGTTGTGAATATTGATAATGGTCAGTCAGGTAGAGAAATTGTTGCAATAGTTATGTTTCCCACGCTTCTATTACACTTGCCTAAACAAGGTTTAAGTGCTTTGATTTACTTACTTACCTTTGTTGCAACTCAAACCGAACCGGACGTATTATCTACTATTGCGCTTATCTGCAGAGTTGCATCTAAAGGGTTTTCAATCGATTTGTTTGTGTTTATGTTTCGGATATATTTTTGCAAACTGTTATGAAAGGGTTGGGATGATTTTATCAACTATTTACAAAATATCGTATTATCCAGATGCCATTCTGAGCTCAACATATGCGCCGAACGACACCCCATTTGTAGCATTTATAACATTGTAACGATTTGGCATTCATCAAACATACATACATTATGTGATCGAAAAATCAGTATTAGGAGAGAGGAGGGTGGCGCGAATTACGAGCGCTTTCACACTTTACGCAATTAGAGCTGGCGCGCACAATGGCCGAGGCGGAGTGTAAGTAAGACGCCGGCAGGGGGGCGCATCCACAATGCGACAATTATTTACTCGTTTATCCTGCGCCGCCAACCCCCAAAACGTAACCGCCGGCATTGACTCGCCACCGTCCAATATACCTATGCGTAAATAATAGCAAAGTAAATACGGGCAAATCGCGTTTGTGTGAATGCGTCGATGCGTGTAAACACACGCACACACGCCGAAACGCGCCTGGAAGAAAATAAAATGTAACGCGCGCGGCGATGCGTGTGCGCCGCCGCACGCTCTTCTCACCATCCCATCCATCCATTCATTCATTTCATTCATTCGCCACTCGCGACTTGCTCAAACCCACTCGATGTGAATCCGAATTAATCGGTCGGCGGCCATTATGACGACTCCGATGCCGTTTTTGTGTTTGATCAACGGCGTTGATTGTACCGTAAAGTAATCGAAATTGTTATTGTTATACATTGCATTATACTTACTTATGATCGCCGGGTGGTAATTTGTGCCATACCAATGCGCAATGTTATAATTTTTCACGCTTTGGCGCGCGCATAAGAAAACCTTTGTTTGTTTTCTTTGCTTGTGCGGCCTGTTGCGAAAACATTCTCGAGATGTTGTTGCGAGTGGTGGGCGCAGCGGGGGATGCCAATTGCACTTTCGGTTTTTCCACGTTTAATTCGTTGCGTTCTTTGTGCGCTGTGTGGAGATTTTCAGCAAATCTACTTACGCGATTTGATGAGCTCTGTACATACATATATTTGCGATAAACATCAACTCAACTAGTACTACCTGGCTGTTGTCACTTTTTCGTGGCACTAATGCCATTGTGCGGGGGCGCAAAATCCTTTTAATATAATTTCCGGGTGTCTCGAAACTTTTGTAGCGCTCACTTTCTTTTCAGCAAATTTGCAGTCTTATTGAATGCGTTACTTACTTATCACCGCATTTGGTATGTCAAGTAGATTACGGGGGATTAGGGGACCCCCACGTAGGTGCATGAATGGTGGATGCGTATGGTACTTCATCTTCTTTACACCATTGGGTGCTCAACCACATCATCGTCATCGTGCATATGTCTTCCTCTTGGTGATGTGGTGGAGGTATTAAAAACTCCATCAAAATATTTTGGGTATCATCCGTGGTTGCTTCCTGTCACACACACGCGCATACTCAGGGCGGCGGTCATTCCGATATGAGGCTTTTCGGTGGTACATTCAATCATTGCGGGCAGCTTTGCGGCTTCGCGCGCCCCGTATTCAACGTCGAATTAACTCGTTGGATTTTTGCGCGTGCCACCTCTCCCCCTTGGAGGCACGCACGCACATGTTTATCCCGCACGTCATCAACGCAAGGACTTCTCGTTTGTAGTTTTAATTAATATCGAGTCGTGTAATCTAGATTAATCCCGCAAAGGGTATAAGTATAACAATGGTATTACAATATTCATTTTGCTAAGTATCGTAAGTAGGAGTAGGAGGAGGTCGGTAAAGAAAATGCGGTTCTCGTTTTTCATAGATTATATTATGTCTTATGTATTTTGTTTGATTATCTTTATCGATACAACATCGACTCGTGGGTGGTAATAAACATTTATTTATCTGTTATATGTGGGTGGCCATTCTCTTAAATAGTAGTTTCTTATATACACAGGGATTCGATGTCGATTACTTACGACAATGCCATTCGTTTTCTCTATTCTTCCATTTATCTATCAATAGGTATTTCGTTTGCGTACATATTGGTATTGGGCATATACTTACATTATTTACAGTAACAAAATTGCACAGAGGCATCCGAATTAAGTACTTAATATATTTCACATAAATAAATTTGCGTTACACTTTCTCGCCTATACAAAATAAGAATCACAGTTTCTACGCGTCCTCCCCGTCGGCGGACGACGCCGTCGGCGTCGGCTCACTGATCTGATGCGTCGGCGGGCGCGCTTGCAGCAGCGCTTGATAGTAGTTGACGATGGGGAAGATTGGCCAGCCTCCGCGCGCCGGTTCCAACTGCTGCTGCTGCTGGAAGTGTTGCTGACGGTGTTGCTGCAAGACCAATTCTTGTCGATCCTGTTGCTGCTGATCGCTGCTCACCACGTCGATGTCCTCCTCGCCGCTATCCTCCGCCGAGTCGGGCGCCAACAATGACGCCACATCAAACTGCCGCTTTCGCGAGCCGCTCACCGCCGACGAGGCACCACCACCTCCTCGCGCGTTGTTTGTTGCTCCGGCTGCCGGAAACACCGCTGTAGATGGGCCGCCGGTTGCGGCGGCTGCTGCGGCCGCCGCTGCCGCTGCCGCCGCCGCCACCATCATCGAGCTGGGCGACACGGACAACGGCGGCGGCGATGGTGAGTCGGTGCCGTCGTCGTCCACCGCCAGCCCCATGTGCTTGCGAACTTTGCGCTGCGCTTTCCGCCGCCGAAAGTCGCCCTTGCGGAAGTCGTCGACGTTCGCCGGATGGATGGCCCAGTAGTGGCCCTTGCCGTTGGCACTGCGGCCGGCCTTCACGAAGCAGTCGTTGAGCGAGAGATTGTGGCGGATCGAGTTGCGCCAGCCGGGGCCGCGCGTCCGAAAGTACGGATAGTGGTCGAGGATGTGCTGGTAGATGTCGGAGAGCACCAGTTTGCCGTCGGGCACGCTGAGGATGGCCATCGCGATCAGCCCGATGTAGCTGTGCTGCGGCTTGGGTTCCTCCGGCTGGAGGACGCGCGGGAAGAGCGGATAGCAGGGCAACGGTGTCGGGAAAGGGTTCATCAGCGGGTAGCGTAGCCGTTCGGCGACGGCGTACTGGTAGAGCTGCAGGCGGTACTGGTCGATGGGCAGCAGCGTGGCGCGAGCCGGCTGCGTACCGCCATTGTCGAGTGCGAATGCCGGTGGTAGCGACGGCGGTAGTCGCGGTGCGCTCGCCGACGGTGGCGTTGTTTCATTACTGCACATGTTAATTTTTTGTGGTTCACTTTTTTCAATAATTAGTCACTGCACTTTGTTGTGAAAAGTTCGAAAGTTCGTTGTTAGTCACGCGGGGAATCACACGACGATGGTGATGGTGATATCGTGGTGCGTCGTCATTGACTGCCCGGCTGGCAATTCGGCGGCAACCATCGTGGTGCGCCTAAGGGGGGTGTGTTCGTCGAGCGGCGGGCGGAGAGCGCGTGAGCGTCGCGCGGGCTAAACACGAACAAACACCTCTATTTGTGGACCAATATTTGGCAACATGCTGCCGCTGCTGCTGCTGCCTGGGTGCGAGAGTTTGTCGCGTTGCTACAGTTGCTGTGCGGTGCGCGCGCCAGGACGACGTGGAAGTGGTGGCACGTCCTACCGCGCGCGTTGCGTGCGCCAATCGCGTTGCGTCTCGCGTTCGCCTGACTCCACCCCTCGGCTGCGGTGGGGTGCCTCTCGCACAGGCCAGGACCAGTGTGCATATCCTCCAACTAGGTGTTTTGTTGCGCCTGGCTGAGTGTTAGTGTTTGCATAAACTTTGCACTCTACTCTCTGTCCCACTGATTTGCCATTT
This sequence comes from Myllaena sp. GC000078, assembly GCA_030264135.1. NCBI lineage: Eukaryota > Metazoa > Arthropoda > Insecta > Coleoptera > Staphylinidae > Myllaena > Myllaena sp. GC000078. Next base: position 15,427 of record JARJDR010009452.1, on the reverse strand, counting down.
TCCGCTCGGTGTCGATGCCTGGAATTGTTATTAGTAGCGAGAATAATCGGATATAATTATTTTCCATGTTTTAAATTAGATATTGCTTACATTTATCGGGTTACTTATTTGTTGCTGGCAATTTGTTTGATTCTGTTTAGAAGTCAACACTTTTTGTGTGAATTGGTGGTGTAGGGCTGACGACTGTCGTAATGGGTAGTAGTGGGAGAGTGTTGATGACTGGGGGTGGTCTCTGAGTGCACCGCACCCAAGCGCGAAGATTGCTATGACTATGAGCATTGCAAAACTGTTTTTTGGAACCTTATTTATACGTTTCTAACAATAAGTATCCTTGTATATTATTGCTCGTGCTTCCTTTGCCTTTGGGCTTTAGGCAAAGGTTGCAAAAGAATCAGTGATTCACTTAGGAATGCTCCCTAAAAGTTTATTGAACGAGGGTTTGGTATCGATGACCAACCAAAGACCAAAGCCGTAGAGATATCAATGACGTGCGGAGGGCGGTTGAGGACGGGCACGAAGAAAGCAATCGTGCGCACACGTGCGTCGACGTGCGTGTATCGATAAATCGACGTGCTCGGACGCATTGAGTGCGGCTGGGGGTGTGGGTGGTGTTTTTGGGCGAGCGCGCACACACACCACACACACAATGCCCAATGTCGACATTAGGCCGTGATCGCGGCGTGACCGGAATCGAAAACAATGAGCCGCGATACGTTTTGGGGGTTTGGGGTGGCGAATGGCGAATTGTGTGCTAGGTTGTGTATTGTGTTGCGTTGCATTTTGGCGCGGCCACTTTGTGATACCCGCAATGCAAATTGCGCTTCAACCGCGGCTCGGCCATTTTTCACGCGCGTTTGAGCGGCTGCGTTAGGTTGGTAGCACACCCAATTTGCGCAACGTGTGAAATTTTGCCCGTGCTGTTAACTTTTATGTTGCGGGGTTGATTTTATTATCTCGACTTACACGATTTTTTGTTCACTGTGTTGCAGGAATCGCCGGTTAGCTGGTGCGCGATTGGTGGATAGTCAGCGATGGTAAGCCAGTAATTTCATTTCATGTTTTATTTGAATGTTAAATAGATTATGCGCTTATTTATACTTATTCCTCGGTCTCGGTACTTTTTTTGGGGCAATTTTGCTGTAAGCCGACTTTTGACGTCGATTACTTTTCGCCGATAATCCTCTCTGCCACCACCACCACCATCAGCAACCATATTTTCGCTATTTCGCTTTTGCCCATTCGATTTGTGTTTCTGTCATTGGCGGAATCTGGAATTCAGCAGGCATCCTCTCGTCGTCGTCGTCGTGGAAATAAAATCGCCTAATAAATCTATAATCGGGTAATAAATCCGCTTATATATCTGCTATATATGTCTCTTTTGCTCCGTGCAGCGAAATGATCAATTTCGCCCGCGCGTTGTATAATATTATCCTCTCTTCGTCGGCGCCGGCGGTTCGTCGCCATTATTGCCATCCGCTTGATTCCTTGGTGTAGGCAAGCGGGCGCAGGAACAGGACGAGGACACGACGCCGACGCCGCGCGTTGCCCACGGCAATGCATTAGAACAGCGGTGGCGGTGGCGGTGGTGGTGGCGAAGGGAGGCTTACACACTTACTCACTGGTATTTCGTACGTACGTCGGCTGTACATTTCGGTTCGGGCACCGCGCGCGCGCACGGGGCGAGAGGGAGTTTAATTACAGACGAGTCGCGCTCCCCCGAGACGTCGCTGCCGCCCGCCGCGGGTGGAGATACACGCTTGTCGAACCAACAACGCACGGCGGATAACTCGGGCGGCGGCGAATCTTTGGACCCTGTCGATCGCCGACGGCATGGACAATTACAACTACGGATGGGGGGGGGCTATTATGCAAAATTATCTCATCATTTTTTTCGCCGCAACAACCGACTCCGACGTTCGTTCATTCATCGATTCGGTTGATTCGGGCGCCGGGGAGGTGTGGTCGACAATGGCGTGCGTCGGCGCTCGCGCGCATTTCGCGTTCATTACGGTGCGCTTTGTTTTCAGCAAAATAACGCCATTATGCTAATTTGCCTCGTTGCGGCGCGGGCGCGGGCGCAGCGCGACGCGACGCGACGTCCGCATTGGCTTTGTTCGTGTGCGCTGTGGTGTGTAGCATGCCACCCCCTCATCCCCTTTTGCCATGTTTTCGCCCCGTCGTAAATGTATAAAAATTATGCAAGCGCTCGATTTGGTCGTGTTGTTGTTTTTCGCGTCAGATCCGATGAATATTAACTTATCGAACGAATAATCGAATGCCTAACCCAATAAATGCGGATAAATAAGTCGTAAATAAATGCGTCAAACCTACAGCATTATGTATAGATGGCCTAAGTATATTATTTTTATTAAAATTTCTCTCTTGTGAGAATATAGAAGATATTATGCGTCGATTTCATTAACGTGCGAGAAAACATGTCAGTTGTATTATGGTTGAAGTCTTCATTCGCGAATCCTCTTCATTCTTCGCGCGGCTTGCTTTGTTTTGACAGCGATTCCTTGTGCGCTGGGTTATTTGTTAATATCATCGTCATTGATTGTTACTTCTATTGCGGCTTATTGCGATTTTATTTTCTTCTATTCCGTACTCGAATGAATTACTGCATTGAATTTCACCGTTATGGCAACCCTAAGTGTTGTATATAAAAATAAGAACGAAGTTTCTGACACGACACGCGATTTATTCTATTCGTTTCTTTGTAGTAGGTAGATGTGTATTCTTTGATTGGAGCCTTTTTAGTTGTTCCACACTTTATAGTCGATTGAGTGGCCGTCCACATACAACCCGTCAAGAGGAAATCGTAATCCTTACAAAGCTATGCGAAAGTTTTACGTAGTTTTAACGTGCATGCATGAGACTTTGACTGGCTGTACGCTAGCGTGTTGATTCGTACACATCATACATATTTAATTCAACGTGTGTAAATCGCGCGGTGGCGTACAAAAGGCACAAACGTATACCGAAAACAAAGAGTGTTTCTACCGCACCGACATGATTAAGCGCCGAATGACTTGCAATTGCGATTGTGCGGCGCCCGGGCTCTCTTCTTTGTTCCTTTCGCCGTCTCACTCAATTCAACTCTACTTAATAACATATAATGATGATCATCATAATAATGGCGCGTTATGAAATTAATATTTATACTTTACACACTTCTTCTTCGGCGCTGGATGGCCCAAAACTAAGCCATCGAAACGATGATATCTTAATATTTATTTACAAAGACGTGCTCTTCTCTTGTAACTTCTCTTGTAGCATAGCATGCGATTAATTACGGCTTGTTAGCGAAGACGACAGCGCCATACAAATATTACGAATCTATTGTCGATGGACCGGATATCATCAGCAAAAGCGCTCCCGCGCGCTGGGCCTGGTAATTAATGAGCGCAGCCGCGTGTCGTCAATATCGCAATTTTTTTTCTAAAGCCAACCTTCAGAATCACGTGCAGCGGCGCGCCTCCCCCGGTATTGTGATTGCTCCCACTGGTGGTGGTGATGGTGGTGGTGGTCTGTTGTCAATTGTGATGTATATGTTATCTCTGTGCGCCGCTGAAATAATCGCGAAACGAAAACGTATTTTCTGCAAGATTACGCTCGAATGGCGCGCGGGTACCATCCCGTCAGTGGCGGCTGCCGCCCTTGGTCGCTTTGCCAACGCCCTCGGTCGGTCTCTCCCTCTCTTGCGCTGCGATCGCGCGCGAGCTGCGCGGGCGCGACCAAACCAACCATTGTTAATTTAATTGTTTCCGTTTTGCGCATCGCATCGCGCGCGCGCTCGCGTCCTTCCTCCTGCTCGCTGCTTCCGGGATGAAGGGGAGGAGGCGGTCATATTTCTGCATCGAGAAATATAGATATAAACTTCATACACTATACCATATGAAGTTGGTGTGGAAAACTTTATTCCCGCAAATAAAAGCGCTGTTTTTTTTGTCGCGTATTTATAAATAACTTAATATGCTTGGTGCAGTCCTATAATCGCTGAAATTGAATGCTTTGTGCGACAGCATCTCGCATTACGCGTCGTGCTGGTGCTGGTGCTGGTCGGTTGGTTTTGGGGTTGAGTTGGCTGGGCGTTGGCTTTGGAGCAGCGTCACAGATGATGCAAATTACAGTCCTGCGCATTATTTGTCATCTGTTGTGCTGTCGTTTATGTGCGCCAGTGAGCTTCGCTGCTTTGTCACCGACAACATCAAAAAGGGAATGTTTAATGCATAATAGAAGTAGCTACGCGTCGCTGTTGGTACATTAATTGTTTTATTAGTGACGCCCGCGGTATACGACGACAACCGTTCCCCTTTCGCAAAAGAAAGTTGAGGGTGCGTGGGGGCGCAGATAACATATCGGGAATTAGCTTATGATTAGACTCATCACACGGTATTTACCACTATTAGTTAATAAGAGGGTAGGCGCGCAGTGGGGGGAAAGTCTGGCGTAGCCAATCCCCAAGGGGGATGCTGTATGGTACGTTCGTTCTTCAGCCACCCTCAACGATATTTACATATGTAATTCGCAATACACGTAATCGTAACATGATCATCACTCACACCCCCACACACGGACATTCTGTGAGGATAATCATCGCTAAACTTTCAACGTGTGGATTGCATTAAATAGCTGGGTGGTTTTTTTTTGCCCGAAATAGGGGAATTGTTATAATTGTCACGTCGATTGGTCGCAACGCCTCCTTGGGGACATTGCATTCTTATACCTTTCCGCAATAGAATCAAATTCGATACGTTTCAATTGCTCCCGGTGTATTTTATTATTGTATTTTCATAGGCGAGAATATGAAACGATTATCGGGTGCGGCGCATCGGGGAGGAGACCTAGGCATTGCATTGTGTTTTATTTTATTTTACATTATTTACTCGATAAACACTTAACGCGGCACAATCGGCACGACAATCGGTCGGTGCTGGCGGAAGAAGGACGGAAGGTGCGAAAAATGCTACAATGCTCGCGTCCCGAGACCCCTAAGTGGCAATTTGTCGTCCCGATTTTCGGCGCGCGCGCGTGTGCGCGAGCAAGCGCTTGTCACAACACGACAATGGCATACTTCGTTGTGCTTACCTTCATTCAAATGGCGCGACTGCAATCGCAATGTGGCAATAGAGAAATAGCAAAGAAACACATCTTTTGTTCGCGAGCTCTGGTTGCCATTATTGTTATTATATTCCTTCTCTCGGCCATTATTATGATGATGATCGCCCGGCATGAGTGCGGGAACACGGGGGTCGCACTTATTTTCGCACTTGAAATTTTACCTCACCACTTCGAGTGCTGGTAATAGTGGGTAGCGGGTACCCAAATTAGTACCGGGTCTATTTTTTTGCCGTTCTTTGCCAAATACGAATTGTGAATTGCATATTTATTTTGCGCCTCTAGCAAATGTATAAAGTGGGCACGTATTTTATTTGCGGTATGAATGATTCAATTAGGTCGATGCGGTTTGCCGCCTTCAACCAGCCATTGATGGCGATGAGAGGGGTCGAATGATTGTCTGATTGTCATTTGATACGTCGCTTTTCGTTCGTCGGTGGTGCGTTGTCGCCAAATGTGTAATTCGAACCCTGCGCCAACTGCTGGCTGCCGTCGGGCGGTTAACTCTATTTTTTCTCCGCCGACGATTTTCGCACTTGGGAATTTCCGAGCCCTTTGTACGGGCTAATATTATTATTTCGCATTTTTACATACTCGATGGGGCCCACGCTTTTTGTCCATTCATGCTGCTGGCTTTTTGCGAGAATAGGTAAAGCGGAGTGTAATGCGTTAGTTAATTTGTTTTTACAAGCGCTCATCTTTATCCCCTTTTCCGCATTGTTGGCGCTGCTCGATAAGTGACCGTTTAAGATTGGTGGCGGAGATTAACGGCCCGTCAGGAAGAAGTGGTCAAGGCTCTTAGCTAGTTGGTGGCATGCTTTTTGTTCGCTGTCAATACCTTTTTGTCACTGTTCAATTGAGCATGAGCGTTGCGCGCAGCATTGATAATCGGGTGTTGCTTCTTCTATCAGTCACTTGAAGCTGCCAAAATATTTTCCATACTTTTGGACGCACTTTTTGTGTGCGCTTCCGTCGTCGTGTGGGCGTTCGCCCTACCCCGAACAAAGTGATGATTAACGTCCAAAATGGATTTGAATGTGCGGAAAGAAAGGGTGACAATGCAATTAGCGTCGAGCGTGCCGGAAAGTGCGAATCGCGTGCAACAATGGCACAATACCGTGTCTGGTCAAATATTTTGACAAATCATTTCTTTGTGCATTCATTCCGTGTTGTAATTTCACCTTTCATCCGATGGTATGCACATGGATTTTAATTGTTACAAATTGGGTTTCTTGCAGAATCGATAGAGGTCAGGCCGTGTACGATATTGTGAATAAATAATACATTCGGACGCATTGTTTACCGCCGTGCATCGGACGCAGCTCACAGTTGCGAGTCGTACGATTTGACGTCACCGCACCGATCTTAGGTAAACTAACAATCGCGTTATCTCTTGTTGTCGACTTGTTGACCAGAACATTCGAAGGAAGACATACATCCATTGCAATTCGCGCGTGAAACAAACGACATCGCACGGAATATCGCTAATTCAGCGTCATGGGCTGCCTCATTAAAATGCGGATGTGGTGTTCGATACGTGAAGTGTATTTTCGGTGCGAACCAAACATGAGTGTGCTGTTTGATGGCGTGAACGGAGTGTCCCATCCGTCCGGCCTGCATTGATTGCGTTAGCGTTTAACAATTACAAACGTGTCGGTAAATATATTCGTGCGCGATTAATTCGATTACGCATCCCGTCGGGTAATTTGCGTGCACGGGACGAATGGGATGGCCGATGCCGAAATGGCCTACGCGTATTTCCGACGACGGACCGGACACGGCAAGCGAGAATGGGATGATGTGCGCCGCGCTGTTGTTTCGGTAAATTAATTACGTCCACTCTCTCGCTACCCTTTTTGGGTGCATGATGTGCAAATATTTGACCATCGCGTGAAACTCTCGCTCTTGACTAGATAAAAATATTTCATGTTTCATTTGATATTAATTGCGATTTTCGTCCTTTTCAGATGACTGGCAATCACGTCATCGCTGCAACAATGGTGAGTGTTTTTTTCTTCTCTTATAAACATCTATCGTGCGCTTATTAGGTATGCTCGCGCTGAAATTCGATTTGCTAGGCGAATATTATTGACGTTCGACTTTGTATACTTATTGTATTCGCAACATCTTAGCATCAGCATCAACATCAACATCGTCAACGTTTTAGTGTAGGTAAATGCATTTGCGCTCGGTTGATATGCGCCTGCTCTTCGCTTGCGCGCATCAAACAAACAAGATTTCATTCGCGACCGAAAGGCTTCCTTTTGATAGCGGCGGCGGCGGCGGCGGTGGCAGCATCTCGTCTCCACCCTTCGCTTTCATTTGCGAATCCGTAGAGGATTCGTCGGTGCACATACACAGCCAGCTATCCAACGAAAGAGCGCTTGCGGGCTGAGTAATACTCTCGTAGAGGAGGACTCGTGATGGTGCTAGTTGATCCGCTTATCGTTTCGAAATTAATAATTGGAAATATACTGAAATGCATCGCATCCGGCTCGGTTTCGTCGATGATGATGATGATAACCGTCATTCATCCCTTTTGCTGCCACGTGCCCCATCTATCTAAACGCAGCATACACAGAGCATATTTGAGTCTTTGTCTTTTTTTCTCTCATTCCCTTTGCGTTTGGCGTCATATTCTTCTTTGCTTTTGCGCCGATGGCGTAATTATATTTGCGTGCTTTTAGCGCTTTTATGAAAATCGCGCATCGCTCAGCGTAGTGGAAAATTAGGTGAATTAAAAATTAAGTAGGTGGTCGTCGCTCTGTCGGTCCTCTTCCGCTGGGTTATCAACATGACGCTACTAATAGCATTACCTACATATTGGTGTTGCATGGATGTCGTCAAAGGTGAAAGACAACGGAATGCTTGGCTGCTTGCCTGCCCGTCCATCCGTATATGGGATGTAGGTGTTTGTCCTTTGGTCCTTTGTGCCACCTCCCCTGCTGGCTATCCTCTGACATGACAGCCCTTTCTGCTTGCTGCCGTAAGTGCCCAACGTGTCGTAAATGGCATGGAGGGTGGGTGGGTGCTATTTAATTTTATAATAAATTTACATCGACATCACGGATGCGAAGCGCAGAGGCAGAGGCGCTGCTGCTCGGCGAGTATGGGGAGGGCGATGCGAGTTGGAGCGATGCGCTTTATAACACGGCCGTGGAGCGCTCGCGCGTAATTCAATCAATTTGCTAAAAAGCTCGTGAAAACTTGAAAGTTATCGCCCGCCCGCTGCCGTTGCCATGCGGTGCGCGAGAGCGAGCGGGTGGTGATGATGGGATGGATTCTAAGTGCTCTCTGCTCATTATATTTATATTTATATTGACGCTCTCTGATCTCGTTCGTTCGCAGTTCGTTGATGCAGTTGCTGCTGTGTGTGAAAAGTTTTCGTGGAAAACATTTTATACTCAGCAATATATAATTGCAAAATGTTTTTATTTATTATTATTTGTGGAGAAAATGTGGTTCTATGCGCTGAAGTTTGGTTTCCAATCTCAGCGCGACATCATTATCAGCGCTATTCATCCACTGGTCGATACAGGCACCTATGGAGGGGTGTATTATAACAAACTCTAATCCTAATCTCTCCATCCGCATCCGCATTTATTCATTTCGTACACGCGCTGCTTGGTACACGGTGTATGCGTGTTGTTGTTGAATGCAAGGCATTTCTCGTTATATTCAATCATCCATCCATCCAGCCAGCCAGCCAACCATTCACCCATCCGCTCGCATCAATATTCAAGGGGTGGTCGCAGCGTTTTAATTCACTCCCGCCCGGATGGCGGCACTCTTGACGCGCTCATCATCACGCATCCCATTTGGGGAGATAACCAGTTGCTATACTATAACTGTTTACCATTGACGATATTATCTGCTATTTACACGAATTTCATGTCGCAACGTTAATGTTGTTCTTTGTGTTTGATTCCGTGACTTGGTCTGAAATGCAAGGTTTTTTGAGTGACAGCCGCTCTGCTATTTTAAGCAAATTACTACAACGGCGCGCACGATTTAATGCACTTAGCGTCCCGTCACCATTGTGACGTGTTTTCACGACATTTGCGCTTGCGAGTGTTTTGGAGGGATGCAGAGGCTAAGTTTAAATTTACGCGATTTTATGCTCTCTTCGTAAATGTAAAATAATCGATCACACAATAGAAATGTTGACTCACGATGACTTCAAAACGATTAAATAAACAGTTCACTTAATATTACTCAACTTAACATGCGAAATAGATTCATTCAATAATAATAATGAGCATAAAGAAACATTGTAATCTTAACAATCAATCATTAAGGAAAATGAAACAAAACAAAAACAATAACTTTAGGTAGACTTATAGACTATGGACTAGGTTGTTAGGCTTTAACGATCTTTTTCACGGTTTTGGGTTTTGCAAGTTTATCCGTACTCTGAAAACAAGAAATTCGCATTAATTCCATTGCTATTAATTAGTGGTATTTCTAATACTTGCACCGTCGAATATTAAGCGCGTTTTTGTATAAGCAGCAGCAGTGTAGCAAGAATGCGCTTCTATGTGTAAGATCTATCACTGGGGGAAAGGTGGTAAATACTACTGTTCAGGGGGTTGATTCTAGGCGGCAGCAGGCTGATGATGATGCTTTAGTGCGCAGGCCAACTTACGGAATTTGGGGTTGTGGCGATCGAGCTCCCGCCGTTGGTCGACCGCATTAACGGTCGTTGCGTTGAACTCGTGTCGTGTTTCACAACTTGTCTTTCAACACTGCAGTCATACAATCACCATTAATATACTCTTCTGATCAATTTGGGAGAGGTTTTTTACCTGTTACTTCTTGATTGCGACCCACTGCGCTTGAACATGCCGGTGATGCGCTCCTTCAGATCCTTCTTGGATCCCTTCGTCTGATCCTCGCTCACATCCGAACTGTTGCTGGGCGCGCGCGATGTCAGCGGGCGCGTGGGTGAAAAGTGCGTCGCATCATCCGTGTCGTCAATGCTGCGCGACTTGGTGAGCTTCTTCAACTTCCCCATCAGCGTCTTCTTCTTTTTCTTATCACCGGCCAGCTCGCTCTGCGTCGAACCAGCCGATAGACGCGAGTCCATGCTCGCGTCTCGCTTGTAGCGGAAGTCTAGGTCGGAGCCCATCTCGAGCGATTGCAGGCTGGACATGCTGTCGTCGTCGCCGGGCGCGCGCCAAATGTTGCGGTCCTGCAGGGTGGTCGTTTGCTCCAGTGATAGACTCTTGCGATGCAAGCCATCCGTGCCGCCCCCGCTTGCTGCCGATGCACGTGTTGTCGGCTTGCGAGTCACCAGCGTGCCACTGCCACCGTTGCCAACCTGGTCGGTTTCTGTAGACGTGGCACGTCGCATGTGCATGCGCTTAATTCGGTCGCGTTCCTGTATCTTGCGCAGCTCATCGGTGGCGTCCACCAACCGCTGCAACGTAGACGCCACCTGCACACGGCGCTCCTCGCGGGCCACCGACGATTCGCGGCTGAAGTCCTTGCGCTCGGGGCCCGGCGAGCCCTCGCGCGATTTGGACTTGGTGCGCTTCGGTGGTGTTGGTGTGTAGGGCGCTTCCGAGCCGGCACGCTCACCGCGTGTGCCGAACAGTTCAGGCGCCACCTGAAGCAGGTTTTCCACCTGCTGCACAAGGATTTGTACGCGGCGTAGATCGTCGAATTCAGAGCGCTTCTTCTCGCTGATCAGAGCGCGCATTTCTTCGCGTTCCTTCTCGTGGCGCTCCTTTTCACGGCGGAGTTTCTCGTTGGTTGTGCGCAGCTTGGCGTGCGCGTCACGCAGCTCCATGAAGTCGCATTGCAACTCGTTGAGTTTCTTTTTGCTCTCGCCCTGCTCCTCGTCGAGTGTCTTCTTCAGTTGGTCCATTTTGCGCTTGCCTTCTAGCACGTCCTTGTCGCGTTCGCGCTCCACTTCGAAGAGGGTTTGGCGTAAGTCGCGCGCTAATGTGGCTGTTTCTTGCAGCAGGCGCTGTTGGTCCTCACGCTCCTTTTGCCAGGATAGCTCCATGCGTGTGCGTAATCCGACTATTTTCGTACGACCGCTGCTGAGGATCTTCTCTTCTTCGAGCTCGTTGACGCGCGAATTCATTTCAGCCTGGCGCACCTCGAAGGAGGACCGCTCAGACACTAGATCCGTGCGCAGTTTGGACGCTTCCAGACGCGATTCGGAGAGTTCGTCTTCCATGCAGCTGATTTGCTGTTCCAGCGAGGCGATCTTCGACTTGTATTCTTCCATCTACAATAGAATTTAGTAATATAGTGCGGAATATAGGATCATGACGGCGCTGTTTACATCATCAATGCTTGCAATGGAATTGCGATTTTCTTTGGTCTTGGCAGGCGTCGTCTTCAGGTCACCGATGGTTTTCTGGGCACTTTCAAGCATGTGCTTGTAAGTGTCCTTTTCGCGTTTAAAACGTGTTACCTGATTGTGCAACGATTGCATTTCATCGTTCAAAATCGTGATCTGACTGTCGTAGCGCATTTTGCATTCGGTCAGATCAGATTTCTTCGATTTCTCTAATGATGAAACCCTGAAAAAAAACCATTGGTAGTAGACTCAATTCAATACGTGATTGTTTTACTAACTTTGATTTGAGTTCGCGAATCTCTTTGTCCATTGCCGAACTATCGGCGCTTATGTTGCGCTGAATCTTGGACACCTTTTCGTAATCGTCGAGCTTTTTGCGCAGCTCGTCGTTTTCGCGCCGCATGTATTCCATCTGATCGTGGATTTGTTCGTTCTCCTTTTTGGCTTGCTCGATTTCCTCTTGTTTCTGCTCGAAGAGATGCTTATAGCGTGGATTGTCGGCAGCGTCAGCGGTGGATTTCTTAAGCAATTCATTGCGCTCCTTTTGCAGCGTTTCATAACGGCGCCGCATGTCGTCCTTGGTGCTCTCATGATCATCCTCTAGGCGCTCCAATTCTTTGCGCGTGGCGAAGAGTTGGCTGGTTACCGCCTCCATTTCGGATACCAGCTTTGCTTTCGTGACAACGTGCTCCTCTTCGAGCACCTCATATTTGGCTGTTAGGTTTTCGTACGATTTCTTCTCCTTGTCCAAATCCTTTTCCAGTTTGTCGATTTTATCCTGGAGTTCGGTGATTCGTCGCGTTGACGAGGTGCTGCTGCTGGAGGAGGAGGACAACTCCAACGATTTGATTTTGTTTTTCAGCGCGTTTAGTTCTAGTTCGCGATTCTTCTGTTCCTTATCGGCGTTGGTTTTGAGCAGTTGCAGTTTTTTGCGCTCCGCTTGCAGATCCGAGTCGAGATCGGTGATTTGCCGCTCGAGGCTTGTGATTTCAGTCTTGTGTTCGCCCTCCGCTTTTTTGACTCTGTCCTCAGTTTTTTGCAAGTCGAGTTTTAATTTGATATTATCTTCTTTGAGTGTTTTGAGTTCTTTAGTTTCCGCTGGTGATTTGATCACCACCGACGTGGCTGAACGCTCTCTTTGAAGATCTTTTTCCTGAATTTATAAAACGTTAACAAAGGAACAATATTTTAGTCAAATACTTACTAATGTTTCAATGGCATTAGTTTTCTTCTCAATTGTCTTTTCAAGCTCTTTGATTTTGGAATTGAGCGTATCCCTCTCCGTCTTCAGCTTCTCTTTGCTTTCCATTTCTTGGGCAGCTTTCTTCTTTTCCTCGGACACCTTTAAATAGTAATTTCAATCAAAATATATTACAAGAGAACAATCATTAGATTGACATACGTTTGCTTCTAATGTTTTAATCTTTTCTTTATTAATTTTATCCACACGTGCATTCTCCTCCTCCTCTTCTTTTACCTTCTTTTGCAATTCAGCAACCTTTTTCGTTTTCATGGTCAACTGAAAGTTTGCATACATTATCTCCGATAATTTGATGCCCGTTTCGCGGTAGCTGCTTACCTCCTTGGACAGCTTGACCTTTTCATCGACCTCGTCTTTGAGCTTTTTAATTTCGCCCTCTCTCTTATCAATGCGCTCTTTGAGGTCGACAATTTCGCGTTTTGCCTCTTTCAGAGCAGCTGCAACAAAACGGTAGCAATGTAAATGTTTCCAAGACGCAACGTGATTGCCACTACATTAAATTCTACGTTTATGGAAGTGCTGTTAGCGTAAAGTTAATATGATAATGATGTGATAACTTACTGGCATCGGTTTTGAGTAAAGCGACTTCGCTCTCAAGCCGTTTATTTTCGTTGCTTAACAGATCTTGCTCATTTTGTAATTTGGTCACTTTCAGTTTGTACTCCTCCCTCTCAACGTTGCCGTTTGTTAACGATTTATTTAATTCATCGACTTTATCTTTATCTTTTTGATTCTCCTTGAGGAGCGCATCATATCTTTTGCCCAATTCTTCTAGCTCTTTATTTGTGGTATCTTTGGTTCCTTTTATCGTCTTGCTCTTGAGCTCTTCTTCAACTTTTTCCAATTCAGATTCTTTGTTGCCAAGTGTTGATAAGATCGCTTGGAGTTCATTTTCTAGGTCATTTACCATCGTTCGGAGCGCTGGTTTGGTGGTCAGCTCGGTGGGTGCTTTCGGTTTACGCGTCTTGTACGCCCTTGCCGTATTCTCTTTCACCTTGTCCAACAGTCGCATGAGTTTATCGCGCTCGCGTTCAACTAGCGTTAACTTCTTGGTAAGATCTTCACTTTTGGGCACTGCTGGGGTGCTTGCCTCTAATTCTTTGATTTTCTTATTGGCAATTTCCAAATCGGCCTCCAATTGTGTAATCTTATCGCTGGTGCTTTTACCATTGCCGCGCAGTGCCTCCAATCGTTTGACGTCTTTCTGCAGTCTTTCGTTTTCAGCCTCGAGACTCTGCGTCTTGTCGCGGAACACGGATGCTTCCTGCTCGACGACCTGCAGTTGCCGCTTGAGATCGGTCGTCTCGGAGGTGAGGCGCTCCTGCGATCTGGAGCGATTGGACGTCGACATTCTCTTTGTGAGATTGACTTCAGTTTCAAGGCGTTCGCAGTCGCGCTCCTTTTCGATGAGTTTGCTGCGGATTTCGTTCATTTCGTTCTCCAAGGACTTCACCTTTTCGCTCTGTACATTGTCCTTGTCGAATTTGGACACGAATTTATTGCGCTCGCTGCCCTTTGCGTTGACTTTCTCTTGCAGGTCTTTGGCCTGCTTGCGGAGACGTTCGTTATCGGTTTCCATTTCGCCCAGGCGCTTTCGCAGCACGGTTAATTCCTGTTCGTTCAGCTCCAGTTGCAGCTTGATTACGCTCGGATCTTCTTCCTTGTCGTCCTTGCTCAGGGATGATTTGCGCAACGGGGCTAGAAATGATTTAATTATAGAAAGGATTAGATTATTTCAATATGAGAACATACATGCTCTCGGTCGTGCTGTTGCCATCTTTTTCAACTGCAACAGCAGCGATTCATTGTCGTCTTCAATACGCGACGCTTTCTTGCGCAAAGTTTCACCCTCCTCCTCGGCAAATTTGAGCTGTTCGCGCAAGTCGGCTTCGCGCTCCAACGAGTCTTGTAAGTCTCTGAGTAATTGCACGTGGTCGTCCTGGGATCCACCACGGGTTAGAGATTCTCGTGAAACTTTCTGGAAATAATCCGGCATTCAAAACAAAGGCTGACCATTTTTAATGCGGTTACCAATTCGCTAGAAGCGCTCTTTCCTAACGAACCCAAAGTGGGCGCTTTTCTACGCGGCAATGTGTTTGGCAGTTTGAGCTCCACAGTCTTCAGCAGTTTGGCATTTGCTTCATCAAGTTTCTTCTGCAACGTACTGCTGACTTCCTTTTCGTTGCTCAGGTCCTTCTCCATCTGCTTCAGTTTGTCCAACTGTTGCAAACCACTGCTCCCCGATAACTCCTTGATCTTGTTCTCCGAATCGGCCTTTTCCTGCTCCAACTGCTCCGTCCGCCTTTCAGTCTTGCGCAGTTTGAAGGACAGAATGCGGCAGTTTTTGGTCGTTTGCTCGAGCTCTTTCTTCAGCGTGGAGTACTCATCGGCTTGATCCTCCCGGAAGTGGTCCTGCATCTCTTCGATCTCCTCCTCCATATCACGCAGCTCTTTTTTGACGTCTTCGTTCTCGTCCATCAACTCCTCGCACAGCGTCTCAGCGGCCAACAGCTTGGAGCGCAGCTCGTCGATGGTCTTTTGCGTGGCGGACGGCGCTGGCCTGCTGTCCAGGTCCACCTCCAGTTCTTTCACCTTCAGATCGAGCGACTTCTTCTCGTCCTTGTAGTCGTCGAGTTGGCTCTGCAGCTCGTTGACTTTCTGCTGCAGCTTGAGCATTTCGGCGCTGGTGCCCTTGCTGCCGGCGTCCATGGCGGTGAGGCGCCGCAGCAGGA
>JARJDR010009448.1:0-12574 GCA_030264135.1 Myllaena sp. GC000078 | reverse complement strand
GGTACTCAATATTCTTTTAACAACACCGCATTCAGCTCCAGCTATATGTAATTCCAAATGCACGAATCCACGCGTGCCGCGAGCAAGAATACTCGCGACACGGTAGGATCGGTGCGAATGGGTGCGAAAGCGTGTTGCTTGGTTGTGACCAGTGGCTGCATACGCATACGGCGGGCGCACACTTCAGCGATGCTTCAGCGGCTTCAGCGTCAGTGGGGTCCAGTGGCGTCAGTCGCGCGCCAGCCGAACAAACCTTCACATGCGGTGGTGCGTGCGGTCGCGCATCATCTAATTGGCGCGCGCGCTGTGCACGTGCTGTGCTCACCGACCATCGTCGCATACTCGTACATCTGCTTCTCTAGTCATTATCTAGTCGCTTCAGTCGGGAGGAGAAGAAGAAGAAGAAGAAGAAGAAGAAGATGAATAACGACATCACGCTGGTCCGTGACGAAGACTCGCTGCACTCTTCGGTAAGCTCCGAGGATGTGACGCTGCCGCGCGCCGGCCACGGCACTTGCTGCGCTTGCTGCGCGCCGACGAATCCGGCGCACGGTCGCGGCCGCCGTCTGCACCTGCTGCAGATGCTCGTCCTGCCGTTCATCCCGATCTGCGCGCTCATCGTGCAGACGACGTTCGCTCTGCACGGCATCATGCTCTATCGACAGGACGTACGCGGCATTGATGCACAGGTGATGAATTAATCCATCAACCACGTAACCCATGCAAATATGTACATGTACTTGTTTTGCAACAAGTTGTTGCTTACATATACCTACTTGCCACGTGCAATTTAGCAATTTAGCGTCCTCCCGCAGCTGCGCAGCTGCTTCATTAATTTGCTGCTGCTGCTGCTGCGAGGCGAGGGCGGATGAGATTAATTTTACGAGCGCATCATAAATGTGACAAAATGAAAGATCCCCACCATCTCGCACGCGCGCACACATATTATTGTTGTGGTTTTGCGTTTGCCGCGTTTGTGCCGCAAGCCAGCTTCGTAACGATCTAATGATCATGATGTATTGCTGCGAGGAAATTAACGGCCGAGGGATGGCGAGCGGATGAGCGGAAAGTTTCGCGCACCCTCGCACAACGCAACGACCGCAACACACCCACACACAGCCAGGACGGTTTCCTAACCGTCATGGCATGTGCGCGCGAAAAAGGGGGCGACGAACGCTGTTTTTTTTTTCTTCCTTCTTCCCAACATACTGTTTTTCCGTGCGCGTGCTGCGAAATTGTGTGCATGCGCACACTTCATTCGTCAACATTATGTACTGCATTCCATTCGCTACATTTACTATTTATTGGGTACCTTTAATTCGATTTTCCCTGCGCTCTGCGCGTGCCGTAATTAAAAACCATTAAGGAAACACATCAGAGGACGTGATGTATTTATCAAACATCATAAATCTTTCCACCTACCCCACCTCTACTCTAATGCAATCGATCGGCAAATGAACTCGAACTGACAATGAGCGTAGGTGACGGAAGCAACGAATTTGGGCAAGGTCGTTACGCAGATGCAGCTGGAGCGCTCCGAGGTCGCGTTCTACGTGTACACTGGCGGCAACAACAAAGTGAAGTATAACAAACACAATGCAACGGCGAGATGGCTGCGAATGCGATGAATAATGCTGACGATACAATCCATGCGCGCACGCAGATCGAGCAATCTCACGCAGCGCTTCGCAATGACGAACGCCTCGCTGGCGGCCGTGAGCAGTTGGCCGCCCATCCATCTGCCCGCCAGCCGGTGGGCGCCGCTCGACAAGGACACCTTTCTGGCGCGCCTCGAGGAGTTCCGGCAGCGCATCTCCTCCGAGGAGAGCACCATGACGGAGGTGCTCAACTGGTACACGTCCGTCAATGCGGCGCTGCTCGATCATCTCACGAATCAGATCAAGGAGACGGACAGCAGCGGCGTGTGGCGCTACCTGCTCGCCTTCAAGAACCTGCTGCGCAGCATCGAATCCACCGGCATCGCCAGCGTCTACGGCGTCAACTACTTCGGCCGCGGCGAGCTGCAGGGCAACAGCTACGTGTACTACATCCATCACGACGCCGTCGCCAAGGATCTGCTCAACGGCTCCCTCAACTACGTGCCGACGCTCAAGTCCATCTACCGCCAGCTGACGAACTCCATGAGCAACTACGGCACGATCAAGCGGCGCGCCGACATCATCATGCAGAATCGCAAGTGCGATCCGAACATCACCGAGGCGATCGGCTACTTCCACTCGATCGCGCTCTACACGAACGAGTTGCGCACGCTACAGCGCGAACTGCGCCACAAGATACGCGATTTTGTCAGCGCCAACCTGCACGACGCCGCCAACAAGGAGGCGATTGGCATCGCCATCCTCGTGGTGGTGCTCGCCGTGTCGCCGGTGATCATTTGGCTGGTGCAGAATGCCGTCTCCACCATTCAGCTGTACGCGGCCAACTTGGGGCTCAAGGCGAAGGAGCTGAAGTGCGAGAAGCGCAAGTCCGATACGCTACTCTTCCAGATGCTGCCGCTGAGCGTTGCCATGCAGCTGAAGCAGACGCAGCAGGTGCCCGCCGAGTACTACGCATCCGTCACGGTGTACTTCAGCGACATCGTGGGCTTCACAGCGATCGCCGCCGTGAGCACACCGCTCGAGGTGGTGACGTTCCTCAATAAGATCTACAAGCTGTTCGACGCGCGGATTCAGTGCTACGATGTCTACAAAGTGGAGACGATTGGCGATTCGTACATGGTGGCGTCGGGCCTGCCGGCGAAGAACGGCAACCAGCACGTGTCGGAGATCGCCTCGATGGCGCTCGACCTGCTGGCCGCAACGGCGCTCTTTCGGATACCGCACCGCAAATCGGAGCGGTTGCAGATTCGCAGTGGTGCGCACACTGGCCCGGTGGTGGCCGGCATAGTCGGCTCGAAGATGCCGCGTTATTGCCTCTTTGGCGATACGGTGAACACGGCGTCGCGAATGGAGTCGACGGGGGAGGCCTCCAAGATTCATATCAGCGGCGACCTGAAGAAGGCGTTGGATGCGCTAGGAGGTTTTCGCACCGAACATCGTGGCTTGGTGGATGTTAAGGTACCTATACTTCGCCATGCGCCATATGTGCCATGTTGCCAATGTTGCTTCTTCCGCCGTTGCAGGGCAAAGGCCCAATGGACACCTATTGGCTGACCTGCAAGGAGGGCGTGAGCAAACCCAATGGTGATGGCAACGACGATGACGACGAGGAGGAGACGGCTTCCAAGTATTTTCCGGTAATGGTGCAAGCGCGGGGTGAGATGAAGAGGGTCTAGGGTGAAATGCATTGCGGTGGTTGTTTCAGGATGAAGATTCGGAGCCGATCTTCATGCGTCGCCTGCGCGGCGAGTGCTATGTGTAGTCGTTTTACGTTTTACGCTTAGGTGTCTATCGGATGGATGGATGGATGGATGGATGGATGGATGGATGGATGGCATTCGTCTGTGGCTTCTCTTTGTCGTCTATCTATCTACATACTCGCTTACATGTTGTGCGTTGTGTCAGTCGCGAGCTTTCGCCGTACTTGCTTTCGCCGCCAGTTTAAATTTGGCGGGACGTTGTGGGACGTAGATGGCGCTGTAGCTTCGTGCGAGTGCGGTGACATCACAGCCTATTCGGCTCAATTCGGCAATTCGGCGTTCCGCTCTGGGTTGCTCTAGGTCCTCTGGTTGCCTCTGGTCGTTGATTAATTGATTGTTGCAACGCCCGGAGCGCACAATTATGGGTTTCGGCGATTATCCAGCGGAATTTAATCCGAAGGTACACGGTCCGTACGATCCAGCGCGATTCTACGGCAAACGTGAGTATATGCCACAGCGGTTACTTGCTGCTGGTGGACGGCACGATGACATGCATTACATAATGTGGCTTACGATCCATGATTTTGCTTGCAGCTGATACCCCGTTCGGCCAGGTGAAGCTCTCCGAGCTTGGCCAATGGTTCGGACGTCGCAACAAGTCGCCACAAGCTATGGCTGGCGCAATGAGCAGAGGTGAGTTGCTGCTGTAGCTTCCAGGAGGACCGGTTTGTCCGTAGAGCCAGTGGAGCTGTTCTTGATTTCATGTGTTGCGTTGGTGACTTTGCTCTTTGCAGCTTGGTGGCGATGGCAACACAAGTACGTTCAGCCGAGGCGCGCTGGTGTCGCTCCATTCTTTCAGCTTGTCTCTGGTGCCATGGTCGTTTTCTATGTACTCAACTATCACAAATTGTCTAAGCATCGTAACTACAAACACCACTAATTGCTGTCAAAGGAAGAGATTAATTCAGCAGCTTGCTATAATATGTGTTGTAGTTCATGCATGATGTGAATCTAAAATGTATGTAATAAATAGTTCCAAATGGAAGGAATCGAAATTCTCCATCTCAATCTGAATTGTTAATGCTCAGGTCTATGCATTGGAAACCATGCATCCTATTCTCTTCAACTTGATACCTACAACAACATCTGCAATGGAACCACGAAACTATGATTGCAATTGATTCCAGTCATTCATTTGCGCGGATTTTGGTGCTACTATCACGACGATTGCATGCATCCAAGAAGACTAGAATGGACTAGAATAAAACTTCTTGTATGCATCTATGCTACCTTGGTACGCAGCGCCACAACGGCCACAACTATGAAGCGGGTGTAGAATGAAACATTGCCATTTTTTCGCTTAAAATATGTTTGGTTAGGTGTGGTTAGGTGGACACAGAAGAAGCAGCACAAGAGTTAAACGTGTGCGCGCACCACCACGTCTTCGGCGTCTTCTTCAATGTGCGACTCTGATGACGATTCAACGTCGTGCGGTGATGTGGACGAGGGCGCCCATCAAAAGTTCATCGCGGACGTGCGACGTCTGTCAACGAGACAGCACGTGTCGCACGCAACGCGCACCGAGCCAGCGTTCGAAAGCTCCGAATACAATCTCGTCAAGACCGCCAAGAATGTTCACCTGGGCGATCTTGCCAACCTGCTGGGACGCAAGGGTAAGCAGCTGGACATCGCGAGGCAGTTGAAGCACGCCAGCCAAAAGGCCGTCGCGCTACCGAAGCCGTTGGAAACTGTAGCGGCAGAGCGTATTCGTCGGGATGTCGCCTACGCGAAGACGCAACGAGCGCTCACGCGCTGGGAGCCGATCGTAGCATCGATGCGCTCGGCGACGCATGCCGCCTTTCCTCTGCACTGCGACGCCAAGGTGAAGACCGAAGCAAAAGCCGGCGAGGACTGGGGTTGCAGCAACGAGCTGCAGAAAGAGCTGCTGGCGCTCCAACCGCCCGTGGAGGTGTACGACATTAATCTCGAGGCTAACGAAGCGACTTTTGCGCTGAGCGGTGAGGAGATGGCGGCGAGACGTCTCGAGGCGTCCAAGTTGCGCGCCGCCGAAAGCTACAAGATCGCTGCAGCACGCCGTCGGAATAAGATCAAGAGTAAGAAGTACCACCGCCTGCAGAAGCGCGAAAAGCTCAAGGCTGATGTGAAGCAGTTTGAGGCGCTGCAGAAGATCAATCCGGAGGCAGCATTGGAGAAGTTGAAGGAGATTGAGCGGGCGCGCGCCGTGGAGCGAATGACTCTGCGCCATCGCAACACCGGCCAGTGGGCGAAGAGCAAGTTGATACGCGCCAAGTATGACAAATCTACGCGTCAGGAGCTGGCGCAGCAGCTGGCAATCAGCGTCGGACTGACGCAGACGGCAAAGGCGCTGCACGAACAGGTCGAGGACGACGATGACTGCATGCCGGATGCCGTTGCATTGGAAGAGCGTCGGAATGAGGATGTTCATAATCCCTGGCTGACGACCAATTCATCCATTGCAATCGACAATAACGGCAGCATGCAGACGGCAAATATTGAAAGCATCAATGGATCGATGTGGGAGGTTGATGCTGTGGCTGCTGCCAGCAGTGGCACGGAATTGATGAATCCTCCCAATTTGGATTGGGTTGTCACATGCAGCAGCAATGAGGACATCAAAGAGGACGGCTACGGGCTGGAAGCAGCATTGCGTGCGGTTGACCGAAAATTCCAGCTGGAGGTGTCTCAGCGTTTTGCGAGCCTAAGTAAGCCGACGGCGGTTGTCGGTAGCCATGTCGCGCGCAAACTATCCAAGCATGGCGCTTGTGCGAATACGTTTGCCGCGGCTGGATTGGACCCGACACGCCGCATGACACGCAGTCAGCGGCCCATTATTGACGCACCCCTCGAGGAAACTACCACCGCGGACGCACCGACGACTACTCTCTCCGCCGTGCAGCTAGTGTCCCTCGCTGGGACGCTCAACGAGAAATCACCGCCGACGACTGTCACCGATGTCGATCCAAACCCGATCCGCTCGCAGCAGCAGCAGCAGCAGCAGTTTCGTGTGCCCACTGCCTTACCGGACCTCTCCGCGTCCGGCGACAACGAAGAGCCGTCCTCGGCCGACTTCAGCCAGTTGATGCTCGAGGCGTTCCAGGACGACGACGTCGTCGATGCGTTTCGCGACGAAAAGCACGCCACAGCGAACTCGGAAACGCCAATACCCATCGACCAGTCACTGCCCGGTTGGGGTACGTGGGGCGGCCAAGGTGTGTCATTGCGGTCACGCAAGCGCAAGCGCTTTAGCGAATGCCCCGCACGCATCATGCGGAAGGACGCAAAGAAAGATAATCTCATGATCAACGAGCGTGCCAACGAAAAGGCGCGTTTGCATCTCGTGTCGGACATCCCGTTCCCTTTCCGCAATGTGCGGGATTTCGAGGCGAGCGTACGCGCGCCCATTGGAAACACGTTCGTGCCGGAGACTGCGTGTCGGCGGCTTGTAGAGCCTGCGGTCGTTACAAAGCTGGGCGCTGTTATTAAGCCAATGACCGAGGATATTCTCATTGCGGCGAAGGCCACCACGGGAATGGTTGGTGAATTGTAATGAAGCTTAAATGAATGATGTTAATGGCGTTAATGCTGATGTTTTGCTGGGATTGCCATTCATTGTAGTGTAAAAATTCCAATTCACAATGAAGAACTACTGTTCACAAACATACGGTATATTGATACATACTGTGTTCCACATTCATCCACGAAGAGGCGCTGTCGTCGTCCTCCACCAATGAGCTGTATAATATACATCTCAATGTCCTCCACCCATGCAATCACCACGGAACGCGGAACTGCGCGGAACTATGACGGAACTCAATCAGCAGCACCAGCAGCAGGTGGCAGCAGGCAACAGCCAAATGGTCAAAATCGTCAAAGGTACATATATATCGGTAGGATAGGTTAGGTGTACCTTGAACATCGTTAACTTCTTCGACACCCAACAGCAGTTGACCCAGTTGGTGGACCCAGTTGACCACAGTTGACAGCAGCAAGGACAGCAGAGAGCAGTGTGCAGTTGGTGCAGTGGTGTGCAGCAGTGGACACTGAGTGGACAGCACTGGACTGCACTACATTCGTGTGGCGTGCCAAGAGCAGCTATTGTTGGCATACTATCGATCTTACTGGATCTTAACAACATCGTGTGGCTGTTTGTGGCTAGGCAGTGGTCAGCAGTGCGGCGTGTGAAACGCGGTGATGCGGGAATGGGAGTGAGCGATGTCGTGCTCAGGCGCCGCGGCGGCGACCACCTCACCTCCAGCAGCTGCAGCTGAAGCAGCATCGCTGACGCCTGGCTGGACACTCATCGGGAACGTAGTGATCAAGCCGCGCTGCGCACCGCTGCTGCGCGAAAACTGCGGCCGCGTCAACGTGCTGTTCGCCGCGCAGTTGGTGGAGGCGGCCGACGGGCTCGTCGAAGAGAACGCCGAGCAGCACGAGCAGCAGCTGTACTTCTTCGAGGTGAGAGCACCGCACACGGTGTCGGTGGACGGCGCCTACGCGCGCGAATTTCTACAGCGCATTCAAGTGAGTCTCCTCCGCCCTTGTCTCAATGCTCGCGTGTGTGGCGTGTGTGGCGAGCGCGTGACGTCCGCATATATTTCGGAAATGTTTTGGAATCGTTTGAACCGATTTGAACCACATCCAGACCAGGATACGATGAATGGAACGAGCCGAAGTAACCTTCGGACTCTTGGCGCAGAATTGCGCGTGTTCGCTCACAAGCTGCGCACATAAACGATATAAACCTGCACAAACCTAGCATTGTCCCGGTTGTCCTTTCACCAACAACCAATGGCGCATATGCGAATTCGTAATACGCATCCGCATACATCTCGTCGCCGACGTCGTCGTCGGCGTCGTCACTGGGTCAAAGAGCTTGACGTAAGTTCAGCGACCGTTCCGACCCGGATCTTGCATGCTGCTCTCTCAGCGCACGCGACCACGATCGCGACCGCGACCAGCCGCGACTGCGACCGCGAACTCATCAGACTGCTTGCATGCATATTTGGATCGGCGACTGTGCGAGTGAGTCGAGCGATGCCGCGACCTCCTGCTGGAAAATCCAAGCGGTAACTTTCTCGTCTGTATCCGCAAGCAGTGAGCGGCGGCGGCGGCGGCGGCATATCCGTTTGACGATATTCTTTGTCCCTGTTGCTTACCTTGCCGCTGCCGCCGCTGTCTTTGGGCCAGGTCGGGCGGACGGATAGGATGTGAGTCGCGAACGCGGTGTTGGTGGGCGGTTCCATCTCCTCTCGCTCAACGAATGAACGCAAATCCGGAAAGAAATGCGTTTCGCCGTTGTTTACGAGCGACGCACTGTCGGCAGCAGTGCGCAGCAATGCGCAGCGCTCACCGCGTTCCCCGCGTTCAGTCAATTGCGTGGTGTACACCAGCGCGTGCGCCTAATCATTATCGTCAACATCATCATCATCATCATCATCATTCATCATCATCATCCTCGCAGCTGCAACAACATCAGGATTGCAGTAAATGAGCACAGCACGCGTGAGTTGAGCTGTACCTGCGTGAGTCAAGTTGAGTGTGTAGCAGCGTAGAGTGAGTGTGAAGTGTACATCATGTGTCGACGCAACGGATCGCCGTAAATAACTTACAATGCACGTACGCCTAGAATGTATCATCGCAAGTGGCATACTTTTCGCTAAGGTATGACAATTTACGTGTTAGCAACATCAACGCTGATTGCGCGGTGTCCACGGTGCGAACAAGCTTGCTAATGATGGGAAACACCGCATTGGTAGGCCCAAGCGGGCCAGGTGAGCCGCCGCCGCCGCCGCCACCGTCGCCGCCGCGGGTATTGTAGTTCCGTCTCGCGACTCACTGACCGATTTTTTGCATCGATCGCGATGAGGACACGCGCGCGCTCATTCGTTCGTTCGTTCGTCCGCTCGCTCGCTCGCTCGCTCGCTCAGTCGCTCCCACCTGCGTTCGCTACATACTTGATTTGGAATCACTTTGAATGCTACTATACTCTTACTATACGACTGAGTTCGAATTATTGTTTTGATTCACAACCCATGTAATGAAAGATCCGGTTGCCGTTGTTGGCGACTGCTGGGTCAGTGTCTATAATTTTGCGTCTTGTATTGTGTGCAGAAATACGTCGACGACATATGTAAGGAGGGATGTCACAGATCATCGCCAGGCTTCGCCGGCGGCGACGATTCCTGCTACGACTCCGATTACGAGGTGGAGGCGGTGTCAACGCCTGGCGGCGGCGGCGGCGGCAATAGCAGCAACAACAGCAGCAGCAGCAGCAAGCACCAAGATGTGTCGCGCACAACGAGCGACACGCTGGCTGCCGAATACGCCGACTACGTTCAGACGGACGCGTCGCCGGGCTACACGGCGAGGTATTCCTCTAGGTCTGTCTGGCACGTGTTCCAACCGTTGAATCTGCACCTCTTTCGCACAGAGTCGAATTCGCATTGAAGCTGGGCTACACCGAGCGTCTGGTGCAGGCGGCGCTCGTGAAACTGGGCCCAACACCCGCCCAGAACGAGCTACTTGCCGAGCTCATTAAGTTGGGCGCACAGCGCAGCATCTCGGCCGACAGCAATTCATCGGACGACGTGCACCGAGCGACGGCGGGCGCCGTGGGAGCGCCAGTGACGGCGGCGACAACGGCGACGGCAGTCGCAGCTACGTTACTCACCGACGCCGAAAATCAGCAGCTTCGACCGATAGTCATCGACGGCAGCAACGTAGCGATGAGCCACGGCAACAAGGAAAAGTTCTCGTGCCGCGGCATCAAGATCGCCGTGGATTGGTTTCGCGCACGCGGACACAAGGACATCACCGTGTTTGTTCCAAAGTGGCGCAAAGAGGCGCCGCGCGCCGACAACCCCATTCAGGATCAGGAAATCCTCGCCGACTTGGAGCGTGAGCGCCTGTTGGTGTTCACACCATCGCGCCTCGTTGGCGGCAAACGCATGGTGTGTTACGACGACCGCTACATTCTCAAGTTGGCGGCCGAGGTGGATGGCGTAGTCGTCAGTAACGACAACTATCGGGACCTGTGTCAGGAGTCCACCGACTTCCGCAAGGTTATCGAGGAGCGCGTGCTGATGTACTCGTTCGTCAACGATCGCTTTATGCCGCCCGACGATCCCTTGGGCCGCGCCGGCCCGTCGCTTGCTGCCTTCCTGCGCACGCAGACAAGGAAAGCCGATCCGCCGCCGCCGCTATGCCCCTACGGTAAGAAGTGCACATACGGCAACAAGTGCAAGTACAACCACCCGGAGCGCGGTCCACTACCGCACAAGAGCGTTACCGAGCGCCTCTCGGAGCATGCGGCGCGCCACCTGCAGGCGCGCGAGTCGGTCGAGACGGTGCGCAGCAAACTGCCGCTGGGACGAACGCGCTCCAACGTGCCGCCGCCGAAGGAGCAGGTGCAGCATGCGATCGTAGCCAAGTCGCGGAGCGTTGACAATGTTGGCGCCGCATACCACTACCACCTCTGCTCTGGAGGCAGCAATAACAACAGCGCTGCGGGGGCTGCGGCAGCCGGCGGAACCGGCGAGAATTTCCACAAGAAATTGCATCGTCAGTTGACGCTGAATCCCAACGCCGATCCGCGCTTGCGTCGATGCATACCGCCGCGACCGCCACCGCCACCGCCACCGTCATCAACGGGCGGGGGCTACTGCTCGAGTCGCAATTGGGGGGAGCTGCATCAGAACGTGACGCGCATTTCGTCGGCCCCGGACAGCTACAGGCCCTGGCCGCCACAGCAACCTCAACTACAGCCGCTGCCGCTGCAACAGCAACAGCAACAGCAGCAGCAGCAGCAGCAGCAGCAGGCGACTCATTCGCACGCACATCCGCAGCAAGCGAATATGATCTCCAGCTGCAGCGACCCGCAGCTGAACATCTGGTCGCCGCACGTGCAGTCGCTACCGCTGCAGCACATGGAGGACGCACGCCGCAAGCTGCACTACCACTTGGCGGCGATTTTTCCCGAGGAGCAAGTGACGAAAGCCATGCATCTCTATCCGGATGAAACGAACGCGCAGAAAATTTGCGCCGCCATTCTGGCGCTATTTCCAAAATAATTGAATGCAAAGTTTAATTGCAGCCGAACGCGATGCTTTCGCTAAAATACTTAAAAATGCATTGTTAAGTATTATTAGACACCACCGGTATTTCCAAGCTCTTCATATTGAAGTGAGCACAGGGATATGATGATGATATGTAATGTCAAGCTCGTTTGTGTATATCAGATGGGCCGCGTGCAAGTGTGTGTTATGAAACTACCTTTTTATGACAATTATGTTGATACTATGTATCTGTAGTAAAATTGTGGCAATTTAACTATGTATTTTAAATGTCTGTGACTTCGTGGTATGAAGGAAGAAACAATCACATGGATCGTTGTGATCAGCTAACCAAGTAAAATTCCCGGATAAGAACTGTTTTTGTAATTGACTATGTTATGTAATTATTATGTAATTATGTATTATCATTGTCTTTCACTCAACGGAATGTGTTGGTGTCATAAATTGTAGGAGCTGATTGTAAGATTCACAAAGTGGCGAATATGAAATACCCAAACACGTTCTACTACCATTTGTGACCGCCGTGCAAACTGGAGGAAAGCCAATGCAGGTGGCGAAGTGTCCTCGGTGGCGAACTGGCCGGTGGCGAAGTGCCCTCGGTGGCGGAAAAGTCAAAAAACACATAATTTTCACGGACGAATTATGGCGAAACTATTTAACTTCCGGAATTGAATTACACCTCATTGGAAAGCCAAAGAGCTGTGTTTTCCATCACCGTCGAGCACGCGTCGCTACGGCCCTTCGTTCCGAAGATATGGGCTATTTTGTAGGGGCAAAATCGCAAAAAGTGGCAAAATTACCAAATTTTCAAGGACGAATTGTGGCGAAACTATTCAACTTCCGCAATTGAATTACACCTCATCGGAAAGCCAAAGAGCTATGTTTTCCAACGCCGTTAAGCACGCGTCGCTACGGCTCTTCGTTTCGAAGATATGGGCCATTTTGTAAGGGCAAAATTGCAAAATGTTAAAAAAAATCCGAATTTTCAAGGACGAATTGTGGCGAAACTATTCAACATCCGGAAGTGAAATACATCTCATTAGAAAGCCAAAGAGCTGCGCTTTCCAATGCCGTTAAGCATGCGTCGCTACGGCCCTTCGTTTCGAAGATAAGAGCCGAAGTGCGACGTGAAGGGCAAGAA
>JARJDR010009436.1:0-11719 GCA_030264135.1 Myllaena sp. GC000078 | reverse complement strand
TCAAGTAAAGTATGCACATGCATGCCTAGTGTATGTTAAGCACTACGTATCGTAAAATAAAAATACACGATGATTATTGCATCATGTCGGCGCGGCAATTGTTGATGTATGCAAAGTGCGCATGTGGGTCTTCCTAACAGGTGATAAGTCAGGTTTGTTGGGTTTCTCCTAATCTCTTTTACTGCCCGTAAAAGACATATTACTGAAAATCCGTCACGGTCATTGGCTTCTTTGCAATTGCATTGAAATCTAATAGTATCCTTCAGATGCCTGATGTTTACTTGAATCGGTTGATAGGCCAAGCCTGTAAACCTATGCAGTGCATGAAAAAGTTCTCGCTTCTTCAATTGCGAAATGCCAATCGTAATGGTGAAATAACAATGTAATTACATAGCGATTGCCCACACATTGCTAATTATCCAATACAATTGGGCCCCCGTTTTTGGGCGGCCGCTCCTCGATTTTTATTCGCACAAAGAACATTTTCATCGAATTTCGGTTTTTAGTCTCGCGCTGTAATTCGTCTGTGCAATAAGTAGTGTTTTCGCCGTGTTCAAAAACATGTTTGCAAAGCTGAAATTCAGGCGCAAATTGTCACATAGCCGAACGTATACTCATTACGTGGATTTGCCGATTGACGGCAATCGTGTCGACGACGACGAGAAAGCAAGGAGCGAGAGTAAGTTGATTGCGTTTTTATGCAGAACTTATTTCCTTTAAATGCAGAAATGCACGATAGTAATTATGGAATAGTAATGAATTCGAAATTAATAACTTAATCACGTCTATAAGACGGATGCAGAGGAGGCCGTTATTGCTAATTGTGTGAAAGATTGCGCGGCGCGATTTACATGCAATGAAAACAATTGAATTCTAATTAATGCTAAAAGCAAACCGATATTGCGGTTGGCATACGCATACAACATTGGACGAAGGTTATTTCCATACGATTTGATTTGTGATGGGAATGATTTTGCGTGGACAAGTGGACCGATAGTGACGAACAGCATGTTGTCGTAATCGACAACGCGCGCGAGCATAGTTTAATTTCCCTTCAAGGTAAAAACAACATTGATTATGTCACTAGCATGGATGCTAGTAACATACACCTGGCCGAGCATGTGATACAAGCACTATAAATAAGTGATGATCATTTCGATTTTTTTGTAAATTTTATTGATGAAATGTTGAAGATTATGTGTTTTCAAGATGTTGATAGTTCGAACAAATACTTTAATCGAAATGGCAATCAATCAAGGATTTAAAAAATTTATATCTATAGATTATAGGGATTTAGATATAGACCAGAAAAGTTGGATTAACGCGATATCAAATTTCTTACATCCTACTTTGAAAGGAATTGCAAAACATTTTGAAACTTGAGAGGTAATTTAATTCCTTCTTAAACTTTGCACGTATGTGATTGAAATATATTAATAGATTAAATGTCCACTCTGTTGATGATATATCCTCATAAGTAATTTATGTTAAGACATGTTACTGAAGTTGCCTATATTGCAAGCTAAGTCAGCTTAAATAAATCCTGTAACAGTTTTCGCTGCAATTTTAATCTTGCCCAGTATTTCATAAACAAATTGAAGTTTTTAATTTCTCCCAATGTACACGAACAACTTAAGTGTATACATTTGTTTAAGTATGTATTTAGAACAAGATTAACTCCAATTATTTTCCATTCAATTCGCGTTGACGCACTTAATACAACGAACGGCATCGGCCTGAATCGGGCAATAAATTTAATTAACGCCCACGCACGTGTTCGCAGCGCGGTGCGTTCGCAACGGGCGGATAATACTGAATCGATCAAAAAAGCATCGCCTGAATGCGGTTTGCTTGCCGCTAACTGTAACACTCGCGCCAGTTCGAAGCAATAATAATGAAACACATGCTGCTGCAGTTTATCGCCGACTAATACTTAATAATCTACAAGGATTGCTTGTGCCGATGCCAACGGGGTTAAATCCAATCAAGTAAAGTAGTAATGATGAAGAAGAATCAAACTAATCTACAAAGAGCGAAGAAGATAGGAGGCGGAGGAAATTATTAGAGGTGCCGCGTTTTTCATGTACCTACTTAATCAAATTATTTCGAAATTGCTAACATCGATAAATTGATAAGTAGATAAATAGATTGATAGCCATAAGATGAGGTCGCGTTAGGTGTCGGGTAATAATAAATCATTCGCAAGAAATGCAAGAAAATGCATAAATAACTTTCACAATTGCAGCAACAAATTAGAAACACTCGAATTCGATTGCGGAGTGACATGACACGTACTCGTGTTCGTTTTCCTGCACCGTCGCGTGAGTGGGCGATTTAATAGATGCAACCGCATTAAGTAGGTAATGCACTTTATTGCTGTGCTCGTTTCGAAATTTGCACGTCGACCTCATCTGGTGCGTGCGTCGATTCTGCTGGATCGAAATTTAGGTGATTGTAGCTGCAAATCAGCGTCTTTTCTCTAGGGCCTTTGCTGTATCTTCTTCGTTTTCCTCATTAGCTTGGCTTTATTCAAATTCGTGTTTTAAGTTATCTTTATTCGAATTTGTTAATTCTCTGTATTTACGTCTTATATTAATCATTACAATACCCATAATTAGAATAAACGTAATTTTATTGTATTTATATCCATATAGATGTACAGTATTGTTTATATAAATCGTCATGATGTCATATAAAACATATGCGTGTATGACGATTCCGCATAACCCAACACTATGCGAAGAAGTAAAAAACAATTGCTCACATAAGCAATTCGTGACGTATGCGTGCCAAACGTCGCGTCGGTTGGAGACTTCCGTAAATGGCGCGCCGGCGCTCTGAATAGGTGGGAAGTTGTGGTTTTCAATACGAATATGAATGTATAAATTTGCCATTTATAGCTAGTCAGCTCGCGTGCGTAATGGTGACATTTTTGTCCAATCTAATAAAAATTATTCCGTAATTATTTCGATAAAATTCGCGTAATTGTAATTAATAAATAAAACAAGGTCTTCTTAGCGAATTGTAGATATGTGTTTAACAAAGTACCTAAGAATATCAATTAGTGAATATTCCGGGTTAGCAAATTAAACACACTTTTATCTCACATCAACCGACTGACTTCCTTTAACACCAATACGAAGAGAGAAGTCAAGAGCGCCGGTCTTGACTTGTTTTCGCGAAGACATGCGGCGCTCTCCCACACGTGTTGGTATAATTACAATGAATGGCATGCATCGTTGTATTCGCGTATGTGTTGCGTGCGAGTTGGCGACAGGAACAAATAATCGTTCTCCATCCGTGACAGATATAACGAGAAAATAATAAGCTCGCGCGGCGATATTTTTTATTTTTAATGCATTTAGCATATGCGAATGATTCGTCCGCCCTCTTGCGTCTTGCGTTGGGTGTTATTGCTGGTGTATTGGGAAGTTTGTGAAGGTGCGATGACGTCGCTGGTGACACGTTGCGCACGTGGGTCGTTTTACTTATCGCCCAGGTCTTGACCAAATTCGCCATTTTCGTCAATTGATTCATACTCTTGTTGGCATATCGAAAGCACATTCAGTTGTCGGTTGGCGTGGGTGTCATTAACAGCGAACAGAATGTTTTTTCTCAATGGGTATAGTTATAAATAATTATAACATAATCAAAGAGCAAACGATATAAGTAAATGAATGACATTTTGATGTTGGCTGAATTGTAATTAAGCTAATTGTTTTTATTATTTATTCATGCGGATTGTAATTAACAATAATTTTGCCAAACAGTAGGCTTTATTTACAAGGAATAATTCATAAATAAAGAATATAAAATTTTATTATCGCAATTTGTAACTTTCATGTACAGCGATACAGCTTACAAAAAGTCCATTATTTTTTAGAGCTCTTTCGGGTTGAAGCTCAGCAAGTCATCCAGTTGTTCTCTTACATTGGTATTCAATGCATCAAACCGAAGTGCAGACTCACCGTTCTTCGTCTCAAGCTTGCGCGCCCATTAAGCCGAATAACATTTTTAATCCTCGCCGCATTGTCCCAAGCCATGCGTCGTGCGTTGAATGTGCAATCAACAATTTGTGTGCAGAGGTTTCCCGGAATACACATGTGTCGCGGGCAGCGTGAATGACACGTGAAACGTTCACGTAACCATTTAAAATGTTTTCGTACGTAGCAGCGCACATGCATTCAAATTGCATGCATAATCATGAGGAACCCCAGCCAGCCGCGCTGAATTCAGGAAATCCGAGTGGGTTGCAGTCCAATTTCACTTTCTCATTCGTGTCGCCAGAGCATGCGTGGCCTTTTGTTATCTCAATTGCAATTGTTCTCGATGGAAATTTGAGTGATTTAGCCACGGAATTGTTTCTATTTCTTTCGAATGCCGGGCGACGCTAAGTATTTGATTCGGCCAGATGTCTGCGTTGCGAAACATGTGTCCACACTTCTTCGCCATTGTATAATTATATGAATTTATGCATGCGGCACTCTGGTTACAATTGACATCGCAGCTTCCCATAACGCAAACACGTTTCGAGTATTACTGGTGCGCGTGTTGTTGTCCATTTCCAGATGGCAATGCGCAATCGCATTATTGCGTTTCGCGATTTCTTCTTCATGGAGGGCAGCTGCTATTGATCGTTGTGTAACAATCATATCCTGTTTTTATGATCATCATATCTTTGCATTTTGGTCCTCTTCCAAGTGATTTGAAGTTTGAACTAGTTTGAGCATTCTGAGCTTGAAAGAGCTATGCGAAGAACATTCCAGAAACGATTACGCATAAATGAGAAGGTATGACGCGCACCTCTATTACGAATTCGCTCTCGTGGTCGTACCGCGCGACCTACAGAAAAGTTGGCACCTACGAAGATGACGGCGTAGTCGACCTACCTTGTCGTACTCTCCGCGCGTGCGATTCGCGACCGGCCGCCCAGCATCGCCACAGCCGCAGCAGAAAGCCTGCCAACAAGAATTCCCATATGCGGTAGCACACGTCCCCCAGTGCTTTCGCGCTCTCGCCCGCCGACCACTTGCAGCACTCGCGCGCACGTTCGCTGCTGCTGCTGCTGCTGCTGGTGCTCATTGACTCATTGACGATTAGTTTAGTTGTCCGCGACGCGCGCGCCGAGTGTATGGTGTTCGCGAATCTCGCCATAGATTCTTTTTCGTGCTTCGCCTGCGTACGCGTTGTTGCTAATCTCTTAGTGCGACGGATTGCCCTCTACTCCCTCCCACGTGCCATTACGGAGTGCCAAAAACTGATACTGATATTGATAACGCGCAAGCTAACCAAAACGCATACCCGGTACTTATTGCTGGAATTTTTGTCGCAGATATCAAATTTGCCATTTGTAACCCATATGTGATTCGGCGTGTTGAGAAGCGGTTCAAGTGGAACGCATACATTCCTCCTGCAGAGAAAACGAAGAACAAAAGCTCACCAAGACCACTATTATTACTACTACGTACACGTCTATAATCATAATAAATTAATCACTAATTTAAACAATTAATCGTATAATAAAAAGTGCCGTCGGAAAGGTTTCGTGATTGTCTGGCGAAAATCACGGAATTAGTCATTCGGCGGATACCAAGTAATAAGTAATATTTTAAACGAAAGCAATCGCGAGCACGCGATCTTGGCGGTTTTAATTGGCGAGCGTGAGGGCGAAAGTTGTTGTGCGAAGTGGGTACCAATGCGAGATGTCATCGACGCAGGCGTACTACAAGGATAGACTCGGCTTCGATCCGAAGGAGGATGCCTACCATGGGCCGAGTCAGAAGTACCGGAAGACGGACGCCGCCAATCACTATCACCATGGTGGCGGCGGGGGTGATGATATGCAGGATGGTTACGAGCAAAATTTGACTCGGTTTAAAGGTACAACTATATGGGAATTCTATATTCATGACAAAGGTACGGTGGTGGGTTACACGTAAATCGTATGTTCGTGATTTGGCTATCGCTCCAAACAACAACAATAACACATGTGCGGCGGACTGCACAAAATGCTGGCGTTGTGTTGGTTTGTATCGCTCACCTGTTACGTTGAGTGATTAGCTAATTCTTAATTTGCTGAATTTTGTGTTTTTACTAATTTCACTTTCTTTGTGAGGTTTAAAATTAACATGTCATTGAGTTGATTGATTTCTTACAAATCCATGTTTAAGATCTAATTGTAACACTTAAGTACTTAGCTTAAATACAAAATTATCAAATTTTATTTTAAATCCGCGTACATGCTTCACCTGGACATATACTTATTGTTAGACTTAGGTATACATAAGAATCAATTATACAGCGTCCAGTGAGTACCTAATTTATGCACCCCATGATGTTGATTCATTTTACGAACATATTCTTTCATTATTTACTGGCATTCCCATGGAATAACAATATGTGACCAGCCTTGAGCGCATTTAGCTTGATTGTATATTCAGTGCGTTTTGTTTCTGTTCATCTCTTTGCCTTGTCGGTGTAATGTTATGCCATTTTTCGGAAAACTCTATTGACTGTCCAAGTATTTAATGCGGGAGTGAATACTACGTGAAAGAAGGTCGAAGAAGTGATGAATAACAAATAGCAAGTGTTTTATTGCTTCTGTTTATTTTTTTGCGCTTATGCGACGCTACGGCACTACGTCTATATCGCGCACGCTAATTGAAAATTCAAACATATCATTGTGCGGGTCATTATTCTTTGTCGTATAAGTTTTGCGCTAAAATGCGGCGATGTGACACACGCACCAGCGCGGTATTGTTGCAATCGGCAATTAGCATACGCGATGATGTAGTGCAGTATGTCAATATGTTTATTGCACATTTCACATCGTCGTTTCTTAAATTTTTTTCCATCGGCAAACATTACCTCCTGTTAATGAAAACGGTGTATTAATTTTAATTGTTTTATAATTCACGTGTTGAAATACGTCTCGGCAAGGCAATGTTTTGTTATGCAGAATTTAGTTTCTGGAAACAGAATTTGCATGCCACCATCATCCGCGCACTTTCATGGTGATAATTGCTGTCTTTATAGAGATGCATCGATGGCAAATATTTACACGGTTAGATCATCTACGTATTTCTAGAAATTTACGCTAGAAAAATAGTCACGGCATTGCTATTCATAATACGAATATTACAGCAGTATATTGAATTAATCGATTACTTAACAATTGATGTATTGCAGGTAATTTCCTTGGAATGTTTCACTGAACCGACATTTTTGTTTGCTTTTTGCTTACAGACGAACGAGATGCCATCCAAAAGAAGACGTTTACGAAATGGGTCAACAAACACCTAAAAAAGGTAGGTTGTTTTGTTGGTGTTTCACTTTTTATTCAATTGACGAGAGAACATAGCCACACGCATACAACACATATGGCATAGTTTACAAGTCGCGCGGTACTTCTTGGTATTCGGCTAATGTTTCAACGCACGTCGCGTTCACATTGCGGAGCGTGACGTGTACATTTTAATTTCACCTTCGGATGAAATTCAACATGAAAATTATCGGCAACCAAACAAAGGTGTGCTGCATATTGTTTAGATGATAATAAATTGAATACAATCACCTTGGATCAAGTGAGGAAATTTCGTGGCTTCCAGCAAATCAATTTACTGCTCTTTATTGATCATACTTTGCAGATATTTGAAGTGCATTGCATATGATGTCAACGCTTGTGCAATACGGTTTGGAAATTATTGCCGATTCAAATATTTACGTTGGCACCCAACTTTGACAAACATCGATTAGGATTAGCACATTTACGTTGACGCTCGAATTGCGCAAATTGCTAATTGGCTGTGTGGATGATGAATAGTTGTTATTAATTATAACATTTTAAATCTGTGTCTTACGTCGCTAATGATCGTTGGATGTTGGATCACTTGCAATCACTCCGCTCACTGATGTCAGAAGCATTCAAATCACTCTTAATTTTTGTCTATTTGATGCTGTAGGAGGAGAGTGTGTAATCCCATTGCCAATTTTAGCATTTTATTAGTATCATTTACATTTTTAATTGCAATTTATTAGTGGTTTATTTTTCGGTGAATTCGGTGATTTTAATTGGCACATTTATAATGAAGGTATAGAAAAAGGATTTTGATTAACCTTTATTTTCCGATATCTTCACTTGTATGCATTATATTATACGATGCGACAAATATGTTAGAAGTTAACCTCCATTAATATTCTCAAGTATATTTTTGTTATTGCAGCGATCGTGGTAATATATATTGCATAATTTCGATCACCCACATGAGGCGTATTTTATTCAAATACACATGTTTCTTTTACGGCTCGTTTTGTGTATAATAGTATTTGACAAATTCGTTTTATTGGCCACTGAATGATCGCTTTAAATGCATCATTGTATCTCATGATAGATAAAGATTTGATCTTTCATATTTGATATGTTTTGGTCGATTGAAATTGATCGTAAGAAGCCATCGAGCGACATGTGCGGTGTAAATTTATGCGTTGAAATCACCTACATAATTTCTGCCTCCGCCAACGTAAAGTTACATAATCTGCTTTATATATGCACGTACATTTTGTCAGTTGAAGAGAAGCAGATTTATTTCAAACTTTTCGAGTTGATTTAGTATTTATTTCAAAAGTAATTTTTAATATAATAATGACGGTCTTCTTTAACCACACCGAGTAACATGAGGTAATTTTAAAATCATTATTTAATATTCTTTAGTAGGTAAAAATGATTTGACTCTATTGCCAATTTAGCAATTACTGAAATTAGTAGGCTTATACCGATTTTGTATAAGTAAACAGGTTTCGCTTAATTAATGAGTGGACAGTATGACATCGCACCATGATTATTATTCATCTATGTGAAAAACTATTTTGATAACGGAGAAACGGGCAGCGTTAACGTCTATGTTTGGTAATTGCTTAGATCAGATTATATACATATTCAACGCGTTATGTGATTGCATATTAAGGCGTGACATATCTCTCCTCTTGCATTGCCTTATAAACTTTCTTCATTCGACGCGTGTGACATAAATATTGATATTGAATATTATTCATATCGATCCGCTTAACATACTCTTATATCAAACGTGAAATGTCAGATCTGTTGCTATTGCCTTTTTCATATTATCAATGCAACTAGTTGCAATAATCTGGTTATTATTCATTCAACGTTTTCTTCTACTAACAATGTATTCAATAAATATGTAGTTGAACGATCGCTTTTCAAACAACATCATTCAAGCCAATCGTTCTTTTCTTCTCTGAAAAGTATAGGTGTTATATCTGTGCCAATAATTTTGTCAGTTTTGATCAAACTTAATGACATTTGAAAATAACGTTAAAGAAATTTGAAGTCGTAATAATTTCATTCAACTTAACTGCGGGGATGATTGCATTCGGTAATTTAACATCCTATCCGCACATTTACATTTCGTTTATTTAACACATTGTTCACACATTTAGCGCTACATTTGATTGCATATTATGCCTCCCCCGTTTTCCTTGTTCCATCATCAAACCATTCGTTTCGCACATGAATAACACGTGAAAAATCGGTTTTGCGATACGTGTGGAATTTTAACAATGATTTTTCTCTCCTATGATTTCACGCTTGCCTTTGCGTTCTATGCTCATTACAATAGCATTGGAAATACATGAAGGTAAAAATACACCACATATATACTTCTTCTACATTTGACGTGACATTACATCATTGCATTGTGATCGTTGATTGTGCAATTTGTTTATGATATTCATTTCGTTTTACTGCAGTTCCATTATTATGGTAAACAAACGATATGCGAAGTTCGATTTTACAAGTAATAACATTTTATTCAATTTTGGTCAATTGGTTAATTTTGTAATTCAAAATCTGTTCAAAATATATTCGTGTTCTATAATTAGATCAAATCTGTACGGCTAATTAAGTTAGCAGCGACACAGCTCGTGTCTTTCGTCGCTTTCTTTCATTAGTTTCAAACTGAGCGGGCGTGAACCGCCGTGTGATGATGTCATTTACGTAATTAGTCACTTTTCTTTCCGTTGCTCGTAATTGGTTTCGAAAATGATCAATTGTGCGATGCGGCGGCTCACTGAATGACTTGAACCTTTCCAGAACTACACGTGTCTGCACGTGTGCGTGGTTGTCAACAACTCCCCATGCTGTCCACCCTCAGTAAGTGACACAGCGGCCTCAAATTTATGTCTTGTGGATTGCCTTTGATATATGTTTATCGCACGTTTTCAGATCTGACTTGTTAGTTGTTTATCCGTACATTTTTATTGGTGTTCAATGTGTGATTTATTGGCACGATTTGACAATTCGTATTTTATATGATTTTTATTCGTTCTATTCGTATGGTAATCTTCAGTGTGGCATGTAACTTATGATTTCAAGCATTTTCATACATTATACACTCTTTAACCGCACATAGAATGAAGTTCAGTGACTTTGAATAGTTTCTCATCAATGTAATCAAATTTTTCAGGCTGGCAGGCAGATCGGCGATTTGTTCGAGGATTTGCGTGATGGACACAACCTTATCACCCTGCTGGAAGTGTTAACTGGCGAACAACTTGTAAGTGCATGAATTCTTTTTTGTGTGTGTTTGACTAAATGTCGTTGTTGTTGCAGCCACGGGAAAGGGGTGTTATGAGATTCCATATGCTGCAGAACTGCGAAACAGTGCTGCACTTCCTCTACTGCAAGAAGATCAAGCTGGTGAACATCCGATCAGAGGATATCGTCGACGGTAATCCGAAGCTGACACTCGGTTTGATTTGGACGATCATTCTTCATTTCCAAGTAGGTTCAAACTTTAATATTAATAAAATAATTAGAAACAAAACGCGAAATTCAGTCGGCATCGAATCCAAATTGAATCAAATATTAATCAAACGCTTAAATACGTCGCAATCAAGAAAGAATTGATTTGAATTAAACGTTTGAAAGAATTCCACGCCCATGTGTGCGATGAATTGTTTAAGGTAATTATTGTGGGCTGTGCATTTCGAATACCAAATTATATACACATACAACGTTCGCTGATGAATATTATTAATACAAAATCCTTTTATAAATGCATCCAAATAATTACAATGCAGTGAATAAATGAACATTTACACTCTGTTTAACGCTGGCGCGTGTGTAATGCGATAGAACGGACTAAAGGTAAGTCAGTTTTATCGTGCTTGTAAGGCTGACTTGACCATACATATTGCATTTGATTGTTACTCGCAGTGGTGTGTAACTATGCCATTCCTGCCACCCTATAGTTACGCCACTGGTTGTTGACTTAAGTAGCTTTGCGGACGCGTGGCGCAATCAAACGGCCGTTCAAGCAAGCATCGCGTTTGAACAATAGATGGCGACCTATGCACGATCCCCACATTACTTAAGTCATCTTAAGAGCCATTCTCGAACGTTTTAATTTGCTCGTGTCCGGCGTGGATTTATGAATCGGCCGCGAAAACAAAGTCCTACGCGCGTCTCTTTGCGAAGCGCAAGCAAGGCGTGTGCGCGTGCGTGTTACATAATCGCGGCGCTGCAAGGTGGGCGTGCATCTCGACAACGAATGTAATTGTTGCGAAAATGTGCGGCGGCGATGGCCGTCGAATTTGGAATCGGCGACATTTCGATGCGCGCGCAAATTCCTTTTCGGTGCGCGATTCATTCATTTCATTCAGGTTTTCGGCTGGCATGCAGACGACGCATGATATAATT